>JAOXNN020000065.1:473854-513840 GCA_028571205.2 Hydropsyche betteni | reverse complement strand
AAACGAGTTTACTTTTGCAGCGTTTGAAAAAAGTTTTTTTAAAGATTTTAATATTTTTTTCACTTTAGCAGGTGGATTAATATTAATATATGCTTATGATCATATTGTTAGTAATAAAATAAATATAGGATTATTTTTAGGTGTTATTGTGTTGTTTGCAGTCTTCAACGAAAAATTTGACTATGGGATATATGGGCTTTTATTTATTTTTATATTTTATTTTGCTTATGATGATACTATCAATATTTATACCGATGCGGTTTCTAGCCCTCATGTTGAGGCCTATAATTGGGACTGGTTGGCGTTTTTGCCCCAAAATAAAACTATTAATATAATAATCGACGACTCACACGGCTTGGGGGTTTGTGGCAATAATGGTGCAGGTATTTACAGCCAACTAGTTGAATATGAGCATATAAATCTTGTAGTTATTGCCTCACTTAATAAAGCGCTAGGTGTGGCGGGAGGTGTGGTTTTGGCAAATGAAAGGTTTATTGACGCATTTAAGAAATCGCCTTTATACCCTGCCTGCTCGCCCATTACACCCGCCATGGCATTTGCCTGTGCAAGCGCAGGGCCTTTGTATGCAAAGCAGTTGGCAAATTTGAAAGAAAATATTAATTATTTTGAAAAAAACGCAAATCAAAAACTACTAATTAAAGGTAATGAAGGGCACCCAGCCTTTGGCTTGGTGGCTGAAAATGCAGCCCAATTATTAGAAAAGCAAAATATTTTAGTACCAAGCTTTGGGTACCCTTTACCAAGTGACAAGCCAGTTACTCGCTTGGTTATAAGTGCCTTACATACTTTGCAAGATTTAGACAAATTAATTATTGCCATTAATAACCTATAACAAAATGAAAAAATTATTATTCCTTTTATCGCTCACTTATGTAATTACTTTACCAAATAATATGGACGCTCAAAATACAACTTTGCGTGATATGATGGCACAAAATCCTGCTTTTCAAAATATATTGGCCAATAACAATGCGAATGAAGTACAAATAATTTATTCAAAAATAAAAAGAGGTAAAAATGGAAAGGTAAAATTTGAGCGGCACAACTACAAGGTAAACGACAAAGCCTATTTTTACCCAGCCAGTACGGTGAAATTGCCAGCCTGTATTTTTGCACTAGAAAAATTGAATGAACTTAAAATAACAGGTCTGAATAAAGTTTCTTTTATGAAAACCCTTGCCGATGGACATAGGCTGTCGAAGATCCACGGACACTGCGCATGCATTTACCGATGCGGCATCCAGAAACCAAAACGTCATAAGTGCATAGTTCATAATTCATGAGCCTTAAATCGTTGTACATAAAGCTCAATACGATAGATATAGGAGCTAGAATCGGCCGGTGCTAGAATCGGACTATAACATATATACTAGCAGTAGTACCCGGCGTTGCTCGGGACTCGGCGTTTTAAATCAAATCATTTTTTATATGACGATCGGTCGAACAATATATGGGGGGAACATTTTTTTGCGGACCATCCCGTTTTGGGTTCCGGGAAATATGGTCACCCTATTTTGATGATGCTAATAATCTTCTCCACAAAAAAAAACATGTACATGCCAGTTTTGATGGTGATCGGTCGAACGGTGTTGGAGTAATACAGCAACGAACAAATATACAAACATCCATTTTTATATATACATAGATTTAAAAAAATAATAATTCAAACTAACTTCTTATTAACTAAACTATACTTTTATCATAATAGAAAGAAAGTATTATTAATCGTATGATAATGTAACTATTTTTCTAATATCAGTAAAAATGGATATTCATATAATAGAATCTTCTAATAGAATGTACATATTTCATTATCTTATCTTAACTTAAACTTATCGATTCGACTATAAACCTTGATTTAATTCACTTACTATATTAGAATTACACGAGCCCAAATAGCTTATGCGAACATAATTTGCATTTACAAGGAACTCTACAACCAATCCTTGAACTAATCAAAACATAAACCAATTCTAAATTAAAATAACACAAAATTTAACACCTAATACGAATTCCACACCTAAACATCACAGAAAACTCAAACCGCACACTTCGCCCCATCAGAACAACCCCACACAAAACCCCCAAGACACACAAAAATCCCTCACCTCCCAATCTGAGGGCCATCACCAAACCTTACCACGCATCCACCCGAACACAAATCCACCATTAATACGATCGTATAGCAATAATATGACCTAATCGTCACCGGTGCGTGGTCACGTTCGCGCTAAACGACCGTTCCGCCTCGATACCCGCAACTCGCTTATTAACTCGGTCGTGTTTATTTTTCAGCGAAGGGTTGACGGTTCGAGCCCTCAGATAGTAAACCTCGATTATGAGGTTTGGCGTGGTTTATGTGGGACACTATCAGAACGTAGGTATTGTTTGATTAGACGGATTGCGGGTGACGTTTCCATTGTGTAATGGTGGACGTCGATTTGTCTTCGCGTTGGGTTTGTGTTTTATATGGGTCTTTTGTTGCCGGGTTTTTTAATGGGTTTTTGGAATTTTGGTTATTTTCTTTTCCCTGGAATTGGCTTGTTTTATTACTCGTTATTCTGCGTGGTTTTTTTTTTTCATTTATTTCGATTGCTTGAATACAATTTAATATAACGTTTCAATAATAATTCAACAAAGATAAAAGCAAAGTATTTGAATATTATAATGTATTTTTTTCTTAGGAATAACAAAAAAATTAAATTGACAGAAAAAATATCGCTTTTCTGTATTTCAAATAATATTTTCTAACCATAGTTTGATCTTTTTGTTTTATACATTTTTTAACCGGTAGTAAAAATTTAAAATCAATTGTTTGATACATCAATTTGATTGATCGCCTAAGTTCAGCTGCATGTGATGTGGTCATTATAGGTATTTTTTTACCAGTAAACGACCCAAATAACAGCCCGGTAATTTAACGGTAAATAAAAAATTTTTTTAATGTATTTCGAATGTTTTGAAAAGTATTGTTGATTTTTTAAGGAAATATGTTTTTGAAAAGTTTATTTTTGTACTATGTATAGTTTTATTTGAAAAAAAATTTTTTTGAAAATATTTTTGGCTTTACGATTTTTTCGACTAACTAATAAAAAAGTTATCGGATTACCTGTAAATTTGACATCCTAGTGGTCAATAAATTAACATACCCATAATCCAAAAATAGATTATACTAGCTTTTAAATCAAAATTACCTTCAATATGAAAACATACAAGTTTTTAATGGTAATGATAAAAATGTTATCTCATAATGAGTATAATATTATAAAATATTGGATGATGATTTTCATCATATTTTCATGTTAAAAACGAAAATATGTATATCAAAATAACGAAAATTCATCTTTGCTATTATAAGTATGAATATAAAATATTTCCACGACAAAATCTTATATCCCAAAGCACATTTCCAACATTAAAATTTCACCTAGCACCATATCGAAAACGAAACAACAATACGGCCGAAATTCGAGAACGGTCATTACATCCCAACAACCCAGTCTCGAAATTAATTCTCGGCCGGTGCGCAGTTATCATTTCTCGATCCCCTTTTAATATTCGCGCACATAATAGAGAGATAGCCTGCCAATAATGCTGATTAGATTTCGCGAAATGGCCTTTTCGGGCCCAAATAATAAATTTAATGGCCTCGCGCTCGGACCTCCGAGTACCTAAATACCCGGGCACTCTCCCCCCCGACGACTGTTTATTGTGAATGGATCTTCGACCCCACTTTTCCAATCAAAGAAGTTTCGCAGAACAACCCGAGCCCACCCACATCGTCAGGTCGGATCAATTTATGTCCCGCCGCCAGCCGGCCTGCCCATTGTGACTGCTAATATAAAAGTTTTACCTTTTTTCCTGCTCGGCCCTCGCTATCCGTCGCCGTTCGCCAATATCGGCGCGAAAAAGGAAAACTTTCGGTTTTTAAAGGAAAATCAAATGAGCCCGTCGGATTTTTCCGGCGAAAGTTGAAAAAGCGAGCGCGCACAAAGAAACGCTCGAATCCGGGGGAGGTTATGTGAAATTGCGTCGTTTTGATTCGTTTTCGTTTTCGTTCGGAACTTTTGAATGCGAAACAATATTCGGGATTTGTAATTCGGTTTCGTGCGATTTGAATGACAGCCTTCGCGAGTTTGTGTTATGTCTAATGTGTCTTTTTTGATTAATTCGAATACGCGCAGATAGATATGATAGAATCATATTAACATAACGATTTCTTAATAGAGTTTTGTTTAAAAATTTAAGATGGAGGTTTTGTAAAAACAAAAAAAAATACATGATTTTATTTTACCAGGACTTTTTCCATATAAAATATCATCATTATCCACGTATAACGACATGCATCGTTAGCTTGCGTCTCCTTCGGTTGGTTTTACCCTTGAAGTATTGTAATTATATGAAGAAAAAACGAATGTTGAGCGCATTACGATAGTACTTTTACCTTTTCGAATCGAGCTAATGATCGCTTTCTTCTCGTGATGCGAGCCGAAATGCTTCTCCTTTCAAATTGTATTTGCAAGAAAACGTTTCTTTTGCTAGAGATGAATTACCCTTTTTTTACGTTCGTTTATCTCTCAAATTTTATAAAACGATGGAAAGTTCGTTTTTATGTTTTATGTGCTGCCATAAAATCGCTTTGAGAAAGTTATTTCAAAACTCGATTTTATTTACTATTCAAAAGCGTATCTTTTGATGTTTCTACCATTAACATAATTAATGGTATAATTTTTTTTAATTAGTCATGTATTTGGTTGAAAATTTTAAATCTTTGAGTCATAAAAATAATATTTTTTTTATAAGAATTTATATAAGTTTTTTTTTATAATTTTAACATTGTTTAATTTTAAATGTACAAAAAATTTTTCAAACGTAAAATAATTTTATTTCATATTAAAACATTTTTTGATTTATTTTGTATAAAAAAATAAAACGTTATTGAATCAATTTAATAACATCGTATTTATTTTATTTTATCTTTTGACATGGTATCATAACAAAACATATTCCAACTAGCAAAGGTATACAATTCCAATCCCAAAATAGCCTCGAATAATACATCATTCAATGAGTCGCCAAAGGGCACGACCTCCACCTCCGGACGCACAAACACACCCAACCGAAGCCAATCGAAGAAAATACGAAACCTCGAAGGGAAACGGAAGTCAGACGAGGGACGAATAAGTTCCGTGTACCGAACCTAAGCGCATCATCGCCCTCCTCAGCACACCGAAGGGCAAAAATGTTTAGAATTGCGGAAGCCGGCTAGGTCAAAAGGATTGGCGCTTCCTCACGTCCGAGACGGCGAGGGGGCGCAGCCCTACGGGAGGGGCACAAAGGAAATCGTCGGGGGTCCCGGGGGGCGGAGTCCCTGATTGAATTGAAGGAAGGGCGCGCCAGCCCCCCGGCGCGTAATGAATATGGACCCGGCGCGACACCTTTGAAAATCCGTGAAAGCCTCACTTTTGCATCGCGACATGGGGTCGTCACTCTATTTTGTTGAGTCGCGCTTGTCGAGTGTCCGGGGTCTGATTGAAATCGGGAATCTTAATCGATTTGTTTGTAATATGTGATTGTTTTGATGTTCTTGAACGTATCAGTTATTGTTGTAGGTAAGTGATAAGTTTGTATAATATTTTGATGTATTTAGTATCAGTATAAGATTGGTTGGCTGGTTTTAATTTTTCAAGAGTTAATTGTTCTTTATAAAATCCTGAACGTTTGATGAATTTCAGAAATATTTGGTTTCGCAAAAAACATTGTATAATTTACTGATGTAACTTATACGATGTCTATTGCAGATAATATTCCCAATACTATCAGATATACAATTATTTTTTATTAAAACGTCTCTGTTGAAGATTCAATCCGTTTTTTCTCTCCTTAACTTCGTCAACAATAATCAAAGCTACAGCTATTTTCAAATTTTAACTCCTACCTACAGCACAATCGCTAACAATCTCCAGAATTTATTCACCCAAGTGTTACATTACAATAAAATCACATATTCAAATACACTAAAAAAACAACTCTTTCTAAAATGCAGTTTATATCCTCAAATTCATCTTTGAAAAGTATTATAAAAACAGTTATCATAGCAATCAATAAAATTCATTACCATGAATTCTTTTTGATTTCAATAGTAACTACAACGGTCTTATAGTTTAATTTGAAGTGTAAAAACTTTATTTTCAAATTAATCAATTAAAGATTAATCACAAAGAAAAAAAATACATTTCAAATTATAAAAAAATTAAAAAAAAAAATTACATTTTAGAATAGTTTGATACGATTCTCGAGTGGACTACGGAGCCGCGACCTCCCCAAGTCTACCTGCAGAAGTTACGGCTTATCAATGAGGCCGACTGAATGGTAAATAAGGGATGTTGTAGGGTGACGTGAGCCATCAGCAAGATTAAAAATGGCACAAACGCCATTGCCGACTGCATCCACACACACCCGATAACACACACAATCGATACCGACATCTGTAGACGCCGAAATAAAACGAGAATAAAAAATAAACAGCCTTCAGATGGTAAAAAACGAGGAGTGTACTGCCACCCGAATCGGAAGACGCCATCATAGACTTTTCAATCAAATGCGAGTCCCGGTTAATAACGTGGAGAGTGCGACGTCTCGAGGAGACTGTAAACATTTTCGCATGAAATGGTGAACGATGTCGATGCTCATTTTTTCGATTATCGGAGTGATATTGATTCGGTGGTTGTATTGCCGACGTGTGCTAATGGTATTGAGTCTTCGCAAACGTGCTTTTGTGAATATTTTCAAGATAAACAGTGTTGGGTTTTTTGCTAGTGAATTCTATGAGTCCATTATTGAAATTGGCATTGTTTTAAGTGAAAGTCTAAATAGTGTATAGAATGAAACGTATATGTGTATTCGAATGCTGTATAAGTAATGATTGGGATTTTAGTGTTTGAAAATGAGATAGTTATTAGAGGTCAGTGCATATGCTTCGTCGTATTTTTTCGATGGTCAAATATTTTTCGCCTTTCTCCGAATTAATGAATAACGTCTGTATTCAAAGTATTCTAACGTGTGTAATATACTTTCTTTTCAGTATTTGTTAAGTTTAAATGTAGCCAGAGAACAGTAAACAGCCCATGAAATTCCTAGTAATGAAGTACATTTATGGCATTTTTCAATGCATAAATTTTGTAAAAACAATAAATAAAATACTCGTAAAATAGAGATGCAACTAAAATTAGAATCCATCAGTTATGGTTTTCAGATCTGGGATTTTTTTCATTTACATGACGATGACACATTACTGGCCAAAATTTATGCTGATCCACGTTAAAATATCAGAAAGATTGTGTTAATAGGAGTTAATTGATAAAAAATGCGGTATCTGCATCGTATCGGTTTGATTTCAAAATACAATACTTGATAAAAAAAAATGATGAAACTATTGCATTAACCTAATATTTATTATGCAATCAATGATATACATTTTCGTTATAGAATCAAAAAAATAATAATTTGATTAAAAATTTTCATGTCACAATGAATAATTCTAAATATTGAAAAAAAAATCATCTAAACAAAAAAAAAACGTACCCTTTGACACTAAACAAATGCCTCATGCGACTTTCCATTATCAACTTAAACACGATTTATTTCATATCGTAACAATCCAATCTCTCGCCGGGCAATTTTTTCAAACGAAACAAAGGCCCGTTTGACAGAATACACTCATCTTTCTCTAACCCGTTGAAAGCAGTGCAGAGGAGAAAAGTGCAAACAGCAGATAATTCAGTTCGCGATATTTCACGCGCGCGGCGACGGAGCCGTCTTGACAGCGTGAAAAAACCTTTCCTCTTCCGGGACGTCCATTAAAATAATCTCACGTGCTCAGCTTTGTCAAGAAAATATGATAATAAAACGTAATGGAGTGAACATGATAAAGCGGAGCGGTACGTGCAATCGTAAAAAAATAAAACAGCTTGCTCGCTGCGGAGGGCTAAGGGCCCCGGGTCGGCACAGATAGCGTTGTTTCCCGGGAACGAATCCCGGGATACGTTTTCGGTCTTTTTCCCGCTGCGGCGTAATGGGAAATTTTTATTTAGATTTCATTTGGCCGCTGCCGAGGTTAATGCGAGCCGAATAAAAAAGGGCTCCGGCCTTTGTGTTGTCGACAATTATTATTTTTCTCTCCCTTTTCAGAGGTGGGTTGTTGATGAAATCGGCCGGAAAAACTTTATTGTACGAAGATCGGATGGCGAATAATTACGGGAGGTTTCTTTGTTTTTTTCTTAAATAATTATATTCGTTTAATTAAATAGTGCTCTTGAAATAATTATCCGGACATAATACTTTATGTTTTTATACAAATTTGCAAGAAAATTACTTTTGTATTTGCAAAAGTTACCACCGCGAGAAAGTAAAACTGCAATGAGGCAGATTTTCCTGCAACTACTTGATTAAACTGTTTGAAGTAGTTCGTTTAATCCAAAGCTAATTAACTGATTCAGCTGTGAATTCTTAATCAAAGTGAAAATTTAACAATTTTCAATTATTTTCATTTAAAATTGAATATGAAATTTCTTGCACTAATCCGCTTGGGAAATTCCTCAAAACTGGAAAAAAATATCAATATAACTTATAGAAAAAAATCTAATTCTATCAAAAATTTTACAATAACCTTCCTATACAATATCTTATTGAAACTAATTTATTTTCTTAATAATCTTACACGATTGAGAAACTTTACTTTCAAATTAACTACTTTAATTAAAACACGACATTGCCATCATCAAAATAAAAATCAACCCACCCACTCTCGAGCATTTTATGCAGCATAAACATTAAAAGCGCACTTAAAAATCGCACGGCTAGAATTGAATTTCATCCGGTTTTTTTGAAACAATAGCCAAAACAGTTCGGAGCAGCACACATTCCGAGCCCTAAGGGCGATTCCAAAAGTGCACCATTACATCCGAAGAGAACAGATCCAAAACACCCAATGCAATTTAAAATTATTTTATAAAATAAATATTCATTTAAATGTGATACTATATCGTTTGAAAAATATGATTTTTTTGCAAAATTCCTAGCGGATTTCGAATCTGCATCCCTCATTTATGCCATTAAAGCGACGTAATTATCCGGTCGTGGGGTGCATGCCACCCCATGGCAATAACCCTCAAGAGGCGATGGGAGGTGTTCACCTGCCGAATGTGAAGACTTTAATTGTTTTATGCTCGCGGGACAATAACTGTTTAACAGCTCCTATAGGGGTTACATTCGTACCTACTTATATGGGGATGGTTTGATTGAGCGTAACAACGAAGCATTTATTATGAAACGTTTCGCTTCGTGTGTAACTTTTAATTAGAAATTATGCTCATTAATAATACACAAAACGCATAAACGTAATACTATAGCTTTTACAAATTCTACATTATACCAAACAAATTCAACCTTTTAAACATCAAATGCGAACATCGTAAATTTATTTTTAATTTTTTTATGATTTCTTCAATAATATATTTTTAATGAAATATATCTTAAAAAAAATAGATACATATCAATGGTACCTATTTTAAGAATGATTTGTTAAAAAAAATTATAATGTATGTAAATATTTGTAAAAATTAACAACTGATTGCGAGATCATTAAAGTCAAATTGAAGAATGGATTGTATTTCGTTGATAACTATAATAATTCTTTGCGATGGTTGAATTTCGATTTATAATAGGTTGAATTCAAAATATAAAAGATCAAATTTGATGCTTTAAAGTTTAAATTTCATTTGTATAAATTAGATAAAAAAAAGTTTAAAACCTGTAATAACCAAATTCTAAATCGGATAATTATTAATCAAAATCTCTTTTTTTGTTTTTATGATCCAGGTAGTACAACGTGAAAGCTAATAAATCAAGTTGGAATTAAATTTGAAATTTTTCCCGGCGATATACAAAATTGACGCGGTTTCCTGGGCGAATTGCGCGATCGGCCTAATTGGCTTTATGCTCGTACCGCTTACGGGGTTGTTTCAACCCCTCATTAAATTATAATGAAGGCGTGCGTGCGAGGTCGCCTCGTATATATGTTTTCATTATGATCGAATAAATTCGTAAAAATTACCGGCATTTTGTACGAAGGTTCGATGACGTTAAAGTGACTCAATCACGCGCGTCGTAATTCTCATAATTCAATGAATCGATTTTGGAAATTGTATGTTATAAAGATTCATTATATTGATTCGTTTTCAATTGTGGAAAGTTCTGATTGTTTTTGATATTTATTTTATAGTTTTTATATTGATTTTGTACAAAAAAATTTTGTTTTAAGAATAACTAATGGTATTACTTATAACTTTCTCTTGCGAATGGACCAATCAATTCTCATAAGTTCTTAATAAGAATTGTTGCACTTTCTTCGGTCGTAATCGATCTTGATTAATATGCCATTAAGTAATCCCTAAATACTGCAAGAAAGTAATGCAATTTCTTCACGTGCAATAATGTATTTATTAATACAAATATTTTTATATAATAGATAAGCTTTGAACTTCTTATAAATTTCTATATTATTCGAAATAGTTTTAAACTAGTAATAACAGGTTTTTTTCCATTTTCTCTTATCATATTTTTACGATACATTTATCGTACTTCTTCTTGATAGTTTATGGAAAAAACATATCTCATTTTGAACCAGTCGATTAATTTTCGAATTTATTTAAAACCACACCCTTCGAATATGAACACACAGATAAAAAACGAATCGCATCCAAAAACCTGCTCTCCCTCTTTCATAAATCCATAATTTCGTATAACGCATTAGGGCCGTCGAATGAATTTACAGGAAATCGCACGAAACTGTATACAATAACAAACATTCATACGATTGAATTTCACAACTCACCTCTCAACAACGAAAATTTCTTTAATAAAACAAGAAAAACACAAGTTTTGATTCTACACCCCTAACATTCAAAGAAAATCTTAACGACCCTTGAACCCCTACAATACGCCAACCCCGATCCGAATTAGAGCCGAAACTGAAAAACCCCACACACCACCCGACACACGGCAATGATCTTCGCATAAAGCCTTACACTTTCGAGCGATAAATCGTCATCAACAGGGGTGACGAACCATCGGCCCTTGTCCCGAACGCGTGCGGGCCACGCGGGCCAGATAAGCGGTCCGGACGCCATATGGCGCGGAAACTTATCCAATAAGAACGAATGGGATGACGTATGTCAGAGGAAGGAAGGGACTGAAAGTGGGTGGTGGGTGGTACAGAGTGGTTCATGAAGCTCGCGAGGTTTGCGGGGATGTTCAATTAGGCGTACAGGATGCGTATCTCGGCTCACGCTTAAATTGACGTTCAAGTGAGGTTTCTGATACCTGTTTTGGAATTGTATGTCGAAATATTGATTAAAGATGTATTATAGAGCCTTTTTAGATATTTTTGATGTGTATAAATATAATATGTAAGAACATATGTTATGATTTGGTTTTTATATTCTCAATGGTATGATTTGTTTAATGCAACGATTTATGAAGTTAAACGATTTTTTTTTTGGTTTGTACATAAGTGTATACCATTGATTTTAGATTATTTGCAATTGATGTTTTGCAATATTTAAATTCATTGAGATTCACCTTTTTGTCTTTGCAATATAATTAAATATATATTATCAAAATTCACAAAGTTCTTTTCCCTTAATCAAAATTTTATAAGTTATATATGAAGTTTTGTGGTAAACCTGAATTCATATTCTTTTCCTTATTTAATAATGAATTTTTCCAATATTTTCGAACTAAATTTTACAATCTGTTTGAATAAATCGTTCGAAGCGTCGTTTCTTAGTACGATTCAAGATTTATACCGGTTTCGTAGACTAGCAAATAATATTGCACATAGTTTGCTAGATCGATGCGATTTAGTTCGACTAAAGTCTGATAGTTTTTCATATCCACGAGAGGCTTTCAGTGCAGTATGGCGCCATCCAAGTACGCGGACCCTCCATACGACACGCCCGCTGCTACATTCTTTATTAATGACAATCATTTACGAGATTCTAGCGATCTTTCCATATGTACTCGCTTTTCTTCCGGAAAAACTCAGAGGTGGTGCGAGAAATATTTTTTTTATTAATTCTTTATCAATCCTATAGTTATATCACTATCATCATTGACATCTTTTGTTATATTATATATAAAAAAATTAAAACAATATAAAAATCTTGACCACTTTTTTATATGTATTCAATTACAACAATCACAGAGTCAAGTATTGGAACTTTTTTTTTTAATATTATATTACATTTATCTACTAAACTTAGAAAATACCTCTCTACTCAAGAATCAGTGCACTTAATCAAATCATACTTTCGAGTAAGTCACGTATATATATCATTATAATCATCCTAATGAGTCACATTCAATGATTCAACAAGTGATTCAATTTGAGCAAGTTCGAACGGGCGCGCCACTGGTCCCGCGCGTACGACACGCCAGCGGTCGACAAACTTTCACGACTCGGAATCAAACTTTCGATATAAATCTCGCAACCTTTCGTGAGACAATACGATTTAACGTAATAAAAGTTGCTTATTTTCGCGTGTGCGTATATGGAAAAGGAACAAATGAAGACGGGGCGGAGCAGCGACGTGGTACAGGGCGCACCGACGAATACCGTCATTAAGATTCTAAATATAAGAATATTATCAATATAATAGGAAATTTCTATGGATATTTATTATGCGAAACTTACTGTATATTTAATATTTGCGGTGTGTCGCAATCTGGATATTGTTTGATGTTGACTTTGAACGGGTTTCGTTTGCTTAGGACATCCTCGACGGTGTCTCCGAAGGACGATCGTCCGACAGGCAACACTGTCGTATTCGAATTTCTGGCCAAATATGTAAATAGGCTTTACGTGCCGTGGAAAGAGTACCTACGTGGCAGATGGTGTTGCCAGAGTTTCTCGAAAATAAAATGCAAAAATTGAACTAGTCTCGCAGATACAATTCCATGAAACGTTTGATATTGGATAATATTTTTAATTCGTTTTATAATAATAGAGCGGTGTAAAATTAATAAGTATTTTTTTCGTTAAAATATATATTTTTTTATAATAAAACAAAATTCTGTTTCAATTTATTATTTTTGGTAAATGAATAATTAATTTATTAAAGAGGAAATCTCTGAAGGACGCTTCAAATGTTGGCTTAATAAAATGTAAATTTAACTACTTCATGATTATTTTTTACTTGTATAAAAAACCATAAATTATTATTTTTTAACTGTTTGTTCTTGTAAAAGTTATGCTTCAACTGTGATTATTTTAATACAAGAATCTGATATAAGTTATTTTCATTATATTTGTATAATGATTCCGCTCAATTAATTTGCATTGAACTTTAGCATTTGGCCATAATTATTTTTATGAACTATAAAAGTAAAAATCTTATCGAATCCACTTAATTACGCTTTATTTAATAATTTATAATTCAGGAAATATCGTCGATGTTTTTTAATATTATGCCAAAATTCGAGTACATCTAGATTACGCACAGAATGTACGCGGGGCACGCAAACCTCAGACTATTCAGACTATTTTTCGAGGATTTCATGCTGTCCACTTTTCTCGTGATTCATGCCATATTAATAAGCCCTCCCCTGATAGAATCAAAGCCAAACGGCAATAAAATTTTATTTTTTCGCAAAAAAAAAAACTCACGCACTCCATACTACAAAAGCGAGTCCCTCCAAATCGGCAACGGCTAGGAAAAACAAATCGTTCCGATCGTAAGCGACAGCTGTGCCGCTCGTATCCTGAAGGGATTTGAATGGAAATTTGCAAGGAAACACGCTCGAGATCTTAAGAATCAGAACCGAGAAGAAAAAATCCGAAACGTTCGAATTTTATAACCCAAACCCGCACTTTCGAGCCGGCCTGTACGTACCGGGGAAAACACGTGCCCGGGCAGTTTTCCGCGCAAGCAAAGTTTTCCCGGCGCAAAACTGTCCGATATTCTTTATTGTTGTTGCGTCGAAAAGTCGTAAAGTCGCACGTCGTACGCTCTCGGCCCGGAAAAATAAATAAATGCGCAAAAACGAAACGAAAAAACGACCACTCTCGCCCGGCCGAAAAAAAACAAGTACAAAATATATATAATATATATGGAGCGTTCGTGTTCTCGTTCGTATCGCTCCCGTACACATTTCGCGTGTTATATATCGCGGAAGCGTAAAGAACTTCTCAATAATACCAGTAACAATAAAAAAATTCCGTGCGGCCGTAACTTTGTGAAGAAAAATGTGCACCAGGCTCGAACGAAACTTATCTCTCATGTAGCTATGCGAAATGAAATGGATAATATACAAAAATAACATTCCAGTGAACTAAACTCGATATAAACAAAAATAGCACATGCGGAAAATGCAAACTGCAATTTTCCAATTTATTACTCATACTGTGCGCGTTTTTCAATTAACTAAACTCGGACCGAAGGTGAGGGCCGATGCTGAAAAAATATATATTTGGAAAATTCCAATCACGCTACGTAATTTGACCGTACTAAAAACTAATGGATGTTGTAAAAACAGGATATGGGGCTTTTATAACATATCTTCACACGGGAAATTGCTTGCGCCAAATCGAGCGCTTTTACTCGGATTTTCATCACGTCGTGTCGTGAAAATTTGTTCGTTTCGTTTTATAGGACTATTCTGTTTGTTAGAAAAATATTATAGTTACATTGAAAATATGTTGCCTATTTATTTTAATACTTTCACAATATATACATGTATTTGAGTATCGCTCAATCATCCCTGTCAACCGAAAAATTCGCAAACACCATACTTCGGATACTCGATCAAATCAATATTTGATAACTATTGACTTGCCAACATCAAACAGATCTGAAAACCAGAGGAATCGATTCAACCATTTTCCGCACCCCACCAGAAAACTTGCTCAGTTACCATTCTTTCTAGCGGCTTTAATATTTAAATTGCCCCATAAAGCCTTGGTGTCATTACCGAACCTGAGGGGTGGTGTTGCCGTCTGCTGCAAGAACTCGAAGGGTATGGTCGTGTTTCACTAACAAAGTAACCACGTGACTCGAACCTCGAATGGCATTAATTGCTGTACAAACAATGGGGGTACTTTGCCCCATCCGACCGCGGTGGGTGGCTATTTATTTCCACCTCGGACGTAAATTGTGTGCAGTCAGGTATCGTCCGTTTTCGACGCCGGGGGTATTCTCGTTTTTCGCTTCACGTTGGAAATTAATTAATATTCGGAAATGCGTATAAATGCAAAATCTAAAAGGTTCGACGGTAAAGAAGAGTTGCTGCCTTCGCGCAGGAATTTGGCCGTATAAATAATGCGGAAAAATTTATGTTCTACGTTGAAATTCGCGAGAAAAATTGGTCGATGTAATTCGATGCGCGACGGAAAATTCTAGGACTGAAGAGTTTTGTTTGTTCGCAAACGAGGTCAATTTTGTTGGGATTGGATCAATTTGCAATACCGACTTACTTAAAATATTTCGAATCTTCTCGGTTTCCGTTTTACCCATCGCATTTGATAAATTTTGAAATTTCTCTGTAGAATAAAGTAATGTAATATATGTGATTGATTATGTAAATGGCTTTTGATATATTACTCACTAGTTTTCAATTTGTAAAAAAAAAAATACAGATGTTTCTTGAAAATTCTGTTGATATTTTTTCAGCGAAAAACATCGATCTTTCAATTTTTCTCAAGGTTTTTGAATCAATATCGGTCGCACGAAAAAAGTAAACACACTTTTCAAAACTTTTATATTAATTTTTACGCTTTTGCGAAGAGCGAGCGCCACCCCAACCATAAAGCAAAGTTCTCTTTTTCCCTCATTTTTTTATTGCCAGGTAACTTTTATTACGCCATAAGTTAAAAAGGACCGCGACACGTCTCGCCATTAAAGATTTCATTTTGGATTCCCGCGAGCCGAAGTTTCAACGTTGTTCGACATAATTGATTTTGTCCACACTGCCAAGACCAGCTTCGCCTCCTCTTTCGTGAAGTGTTCACTTCTTCCGAATTCTATTGAATTTTCCGAAAAGAATATCCAACTTTCGAAAAGTGCAACTAGCCTTCGATCCAATATTAAAATTTTTTTTGAAAAAATTCGTATTACGGGATGAATGCGCGCTTTTGGTCCATTGTCAAAACTTCGAGTCGGATCTCTTCGTACAAGATACGTTCGAGTTTAAATTACATGATTCGAAGTTATTGAAAACTGTTTGAATATTTAAATTATTTTAAAGATGAATAAATTTTATAAAAATATTAATATACCTTGTAAAAATTACACTTACACATTTTTAACACTGTTTAGTTTAAATTTTCTCGATATCAAATAAATTGAGTATTAAAATTTTACAAGTTAACAAATCTAATGAAACGTAATGTATATGAAGTAATTTTATTTACTATATATTAACAAATTTCGGATCATATTACAGTTTTTACACTTCAAATTTAATAAATCGATAGTAATTCATAGTAACAAATTTCATTGATTTCAGCGGTCTTAATGATACTTTCCCATAGTTAAATTCGAAATGTAAAAACTGTGTTACGCCTATGAAAGTTTCACTTTGAAAAAAAGTAAAATCCACAAACCACTCGTATCTAATTTAACAGAATCAACTACCTTCTCTTCGTCAAACCATAATCCGTTCTAAAACACATGGTACCAAAGAAACAAAATCCCAAAAACTGTCAAGCCGAAAGATCCTCACGATCCACGAACCTCGGGCAGTAAAATTTTAATTAGCTTCCATCTCAAAACATCTGCAACGACCCCCAAGAAACGCATACACCCCTTATACCCTGTACAATATAACACTGCGTATGAAAGCGAGGGCACTTGTCACTTACACGGGACTGGCATAAATTCCCTTTTTAGTGTTATACGAAGCCTGCATCTGCTCACCGTCATCACTTCGGATATGCGTCGTAAAATTCCGCTCGTTTTTCGTTCTTTTTTTCGGCTCGTTTGAGGCTGCGGGGGTTTTTCGCGGCGGCCGCTGAAAAACTTGGCGGTGGTTGTTGATCTTCGCGAAACAAACAAATAAAACGTAATTGCCTCAAATAAAGGCAGTAGCTCGGCGAGGAAACTTTTATCGCGTTAGCCGCACGCCCTCCGGTTCGCGTCTGGCGCTAACAAAAGCGACAACTTTTTCGATGTCCCACTTTCGAGTTCAATGTTTGAATTTATCAAGTGATTTTTTTTTTTGAGTAAAAGGTGTCTGTTATATAATCGAATTGCGATTTTGCGAACTCTGCTTGAATAATATGCCTAAAACGAGGATAAATTTGAACATATACTTGTATGGTATTATATAATACATGATGACTGATGTTCAGTAGCGATGTCATTACTGGTAAATTTTCAATATTCATTAGTGAATCATTAATTAGTAAAAAACATTTCCAGGATTATTCGCTAAATGAAAATTACGGTAAATTTGACATCCCTAGTGTTTGGGTTACAAAACTTAATGAACAATTCAAAAAAAAAAAATTAATACATAGCAAAATACTTGAATTTCATTTTTTTATCGAAGATCATTACATTTTGAACAACTTAATACGTTTATATGGATGAATTTCGTTTGTATAAAATATTTTTCCTCCGTAAAAAAATAACGAATTATATCTAAAATAATATGATACATAGAATTTTTGATTAATTTCTAAAACATTTAATACAAAATATTCATATCGCGTAATTTTATAAAGCGGTTCAATGCTACTAAGACGTTATTTAGAAGTGTATAATTACTTAAATCCATCAAGAAACTAATTACTAATTTAAATCTAGTATTTCAACATGAAACAAATTCAATTTTCTATTTACCATAACGGTAGAAAATTAACTGGAGTAAGTAGCTCGAGATTTCACAAAGCTATTTGCTGGTTATTATAAATGATACAAATTTCCCGTTGAAATTTTAATAATACGTACTCAAGAATTTTAATAAACAAACAATCCTCGAATACTTCATTGCAAAGGAATATTTTAACTATCCTGGATTTATTTTCAGCTGCGCATTATTCCGTGTCTAATAAGCGATTCAGCGAAAATTCTTGAAAAAAAATCATATAATAAGCGAGCCGAGATGTTTCCTTTTAATAATTTGAAAATATGAAAATGAAACAAAATAATGAGCTTTAAATACGCTTGTAAGCCCCTCTTACAGCCATCTCTTGTTATTTCGGAATTTTCTTCGTCTTCTCCATACACGCTGTTTGATCTCAACGTCTCTAGACGAGATTAAAACGCTCTTGCGGAAATTCGAGCTATTTTCCCTTATACTCGTGATAAAATACACAATTATACCGTTCGAATACGCCCATATAAATTTTAACGATATTCAATATCGAAAATATAAGGGCCCCAGAACAAAAAAATAGTCTCGTTGAAAAATATGGCTCGCGGGGGAATAAATTCGCTTAACCCTTTCGTCGCTCGACACGTTAAATTATGTCGACGCTAGTTTTCTATTAAAGTTAATGGTCGCTAGCTATATAGTGTCAGCTGCGACCTTAAACTTGTTCATTGTCTTTCGATTGAACGGGGACGTTTTAATTCCCATGAAATTTATGCGTATTTTATTATACTTGGGAACACTTGTTAGGGACGCATTAAACGCAGCTGCTGCTGATGGCGAATTTTCAATTTATTAATTGCCAGTTGATCGCTTGTAAAACATTCGGATAAGCGATGAAAATTTTGGCAATACAACGTGAGATTTTTCAATATTTTTCGATAGCAAAAAAGCATTCATTGATTTTTTTTTTGATTCACAAATAAACAAGTAAATTTCATACATGTATATTATGTTAATAAACTTGTTTTTTCCATTATGAATATGCATCATTATGAACATTCGAGTTAAGAAAATTACCGCATAAATTGCATGCACGCTCACTCGCGCGAATCTCTCCCCTTCGGGAACGGGACCTTGTTTGCGGTTCTCTAAAAAGGAATGTTTATAAGGAAATTCTTCGAGTTAATTAAGACTGTCAAATTGTGGTCTAGAGCCAGACCGAACAGCCAAAGTTTTCATCCGCAGGCAATTCAACGATAATTCTCGAGTGCCGAGAAGTTGTCGAAGAAATTTCGCCTAACAATGTTGCCTTGTTTCTGCCGCCGTTATTGTCGACAAGAGGAAAGATGCAACGCCACCCCAAATATTCATACAAAAAATGTACATTCAAACCAGATTCATTATATGTTAATAAATCTGATTAATTAATTAACACATCGAAAATTACTGAGTCCAAATCCCTATCCCGTATAATCCTTTCAAATATTCGCATATTCAGATATTCGGTAATTCGGTCGGCGTAAATCAGTGGCCGGCTGATATATTATATATTCCGCTTCCTCCTCCGGTGAGAGGAATTCGCTTAATTAAAACTATAAAGACGGATAAGATGGGTGGTGGAGGCTGCCTAGGACACCACTGGGTTGGGTAGGGTCGGGTGTGTATGTGCTTCTAATGAAATTGTTCCTCGGTGGAAATTCCGCAAGGGCTTCTTCGGCGACCGAAGATCACTCCACGTACTCTCGGTGACTTCGGAGTTTGACTGGAAGCGTTAAACCGTACTGATTTAATGCAGAATGCATGTGCAATTAAAATGGAATTATCGTTCATGATTTATTAACATTAAATAATTAAAATTTTATTTAAATTTTCGTTTTGTTAATAAATCAATTTGTTTTTTATTGTTAACGATCGAGCGTGTTTAGTTTATGTACAGCACACAAAGTGTGACTTTTTTTTTACTTTTCGAATTGTGTTAATCCATCTTTATCAATTTCATATTTGTTTTTTTTTATTATAGGAAACGCATTAACATAATACTAATCAAAATACACCTAATGCTCTTTTTACATAATTTAACGAAAAACCAATTATTTATTTTTACTGGTATGAAAAAAAGTATTATAGTGCCATAACAATAAAATTCGGTGCATGTCAGTATAAAATCGAAGTTATTAAATTTAAAAAAAAATTGAAATTTTTCGATGATATCACATGGTAAAATTTTTCTACTTTACACATATTTTGATGAAAGTTCCATCCAAATATACTAATGGAACCTATCTCCAATTTTGATATGATCACCATACATTTTTTCTGCACGATAGTCTCTGGAACGTATCCCTCATATATTATATGTAAAAAGAGAATTTGGTGTGCTTTTATTTGGTCGAAATTAACGTTATTTAAAAAAATATATTTTATCTCAACGATTAAATATGTCTAATTGATATAAAAATACTACAGTTTCTGATATTTCTTTCAAAAAACTATTTAAATATTCATAGTCTTAAAATCAACCGACCGAAATGAAATTTTCATAACAAAACTCTGTAATTTCAACAAGCAGAAATTTCAACCGAAACTACATGCAGAATGCAAAAACTGTTTATTCCACTTTTTACGCCCAAGCGCATCTATTATATTATATTATATTGTAGCAATAACAAACTTTTTAATTAAATCGCGTCTCGTATGGCTTCAACCATAACAAAAGTCGGACAAAATCAAAACTTTTCAATTCAAACGAAGGTGTTGTTCGTCGATTTTTTTCCACCCACTCCTTGTTGAACTAATTTAAGTTTTTGCCTCGGGGAGGCCTTTTAGCCGCGAACGCGAACCTCGAGCAAACAGACGAACTCGAATCGTATATGCAAGCACACACGATGCTTTTATTAGTCAAAGTTAATTAAAGTTTTACGCAAATGTTGCGAGATGCCGCGACCGCGAAATCGCCACCTCTCGGATTCGGCGAAAATTCGACGTCGGAAAATCCGGGAAAACCGAGGCCGTTTTCCCAAAGGCAGACGTAAAAACGAATGTTTGTTATCCGGAGTTTCGATCGTGTTAATGCTACGTTTTACGATACCGAGCGCTTTTGAGATCCGAAATGTTTGTTGTCGTTTGAGAACGAAAGTTTGAATATGGTCAATCGTGCTGTGGTCCTTTTGAAATTGAATATTTTCGACGAATATTATTTTTTTTCTATTTGAAAAAAATAATTTTTTTTTATAATGACCGTAGAAATAATTTATGTGTAGTAAAAACGTGTATTTACTCGAACGTAACTGCAATACATAACGTGATGTCTTTAAGGAGGTTTGCGTGTTAAAAACTGTTGGTTCTAAAACATGAAAGACCCATAAAGTAATTCATTTTCGTATGATTATAATCCCAATCGAAACTACCTGTCGTTTCGTTTTCTTTCTTCGAATAACAAGCTGACGTTTTCGGATTGATTAAATGACCTTTCAACTCTCGCATCATTCGTTCGAATCTTTCAAAATTTTTCAGATTAAAATTTTCCTATTTGAGGACAGACGGAGATTTCATTTCAATTTTTCAGCGACGCATTTCATCCGCTTTCAAAGTATGATTAATGGGAAAAAATGCAGACGCTCACGAACCCGTTAGACTTTAATCAGCGCTGAATATTTGCGAATTTTCGAGAATGAAAAATCCAAATCAGAACGGACCGTTCTTTATTTTTAATTCCGACCGTAGATGAGAAAATCTTTTGTGAAGCGTTCACCCTCGTCCAACAATAATATGTTGGCGTTTTAGCGTTTGCCATACGAAAAAATTGTATTAAAAAAATCGTACCTTATGCGAAATCGTATCTTTTTACCGCGTTTGAGTTTTTGCGAGCATTTCATATGTCAACTCGCTTTGTATGTAATGTTGCTCTGCATGAAATTATGCCAGCATAATAATATACGCAATTCACCTTTGTGTGTATTTTTTTTTCAGTAAATGTTTATAAAACCCGGCTGTTACACAAAGAGCATTGTGGTTTCATTTCATGTTGTAATATGAAAGGACTTATTTATTATTGTAAAAAATTATGTTTATTCGCTGAAGAGATTTTTTTCGTGTCAGAAAATCTTTATGGAAAAAGCGTGTGCGGAATAGGCTCTTATAAATATTTAATGTATATTTTCGCGTACACAAAGCAATAAATAAATCTCTATTACAAACATTATCACTTTTTATTCAGAATTAACTTGATGTATCACGCTACAGATATAATGATGATTTATGCTACAAATAAACACGGTATTTACTCGGATTACGAAAAAATTATGAAAAAACTGCACGCTTTTACTTGAAAATTTTCTATAAATATCAATGAAATATGATGTTTCAATATTTACTAAACTTTTCACATCTAAAAATATAATTCAAATATTTTTAAAAGCGATGACGTAATGCTTATTTTGCACGATCAAACACGTATATTTTCGTATTCAAATAATTTTCTCCTTCAGTAGAAATAATTTTTAAAATTTACACATTACAAATATACACAAAAACAGGATATTCCGTGCCGAAGAACTCGCAAGGATCATTACCTTTCATCAGCACACCCTGTTAGCGACTCGGCGGTCAGGGGTCATCAAACTTTTTGTCACCGTTCGTCAATCCGCTGATTGGCCACCACCCTTTTGTCGCAAAACAAACATCGTAGGACGTAGGTCCAATTTGTTTGCGGTCGAAGGACACAAACTGGATTAGGCGAAATCAGAATCTCGAGGAAATGGCATTTGTTATACGGACCCCCGTTGGAAAAGTTAACTCGATTTCCGCGCCGGAGTGGCGCCTAGTAAAATTCTCCAATTCTGGATATATTTTTTGATCATGAATTTTTCGATACTAGATTTTGTGTGTTTTTTTATATTTTAAAAATATTTTGAATAATCTGAGTTTGATTTTTTTGTATCAATAAATTGCGTAAGTGGTTCTTGGAAATGTAAATGCCATTTTCTATATATTTTCAAGCTAAATTGTGTGAAAACAACGTGATCGTACATTTGTCGGGTTTCGTTTCATTACTGAGACGCAAAGTGGTCGGTTGTTTTGAAAAAACGAAAAGTTTTTCAGTTTTCTCGCGCTGACGTATGGTTCGAGCCGTGACGCAAATCTCACTTTGAAAAACTTTTTCGTGCAAACAATCAGAAAAAGAGGCAACATAAATTGATTTCACTTTCGGTTTGAAATATGGCGGATTAGTTTCAGACGTCTTTTTACGGCCATTTTTTCTCATATCGGATTTTGGACGTTTTATCGATTACCTATATATGTATTTTGTATATAAATATTATATATTTTTTTCAATATTGTCAGATTTCAATCATCAAAATTTCTAAATAACAATTTCCACTCAATTCAAAATACACCATAGTTATCCATTAGTTCATAATCCGCCTTTAGAACAGTCTGTATATTCAGTGCATACAATATAATATTATATATACAGTCTTCGAATTGTCTTGATTGTACAGCAGCAAAGTGCACCAGACACATCGTATTATTTCGCTCGAATTAACCCGTTGCGTCCGGGGTGGTCGTTTTCGTCCTCGGCCAAAAGTCTTGACTCTACGTGTTTTCCGAAATTCGCACACGGGCCAGGGAATAGTCGATAATTCGGTTTTGTGAGCGAAAATTGGATTTATACCCCATTTCAGGCAAAACCCCGCTCCGTCTCCCGATTCTCCGGCGTTAAATCAATAAAAAGCTCCACATATTGGATATCGAAAAATTAATTTTCATACGTTGTCTTGTCTGGATTGTTTGCCGTGTTTTATATATTAAATATTTGAGTTGAGTTTGTTTTGTATGGATCGTACGATTGTGTGTTTTGTTATATAATATTATAACGTACATGATTATGAAATCAAATGAACCAAAAAAAAATATTATGTCAATTAATTGTTTTTCATCAGGATTAGTTTTATATCTAAGTAATTTAGATGAGATTTTTATTTCCTATTCATAGGAGGGTTGAAATTAAAAAAAAAATGCTTTAATTAGATTTTTCGTACCTAATGTTTAAAATCACATGCACCTGCTCTCAAATTAAAAAAAATATTCTAGTACTATAAGCACCAGATTGTGACAATTATTTAAAAAATATTCTGTTCTTTAAAAAAAATATCACATGAAACATAGATTAATAATTTTCATACTAATTAAATTATCGTACGTTCGACGCAAACGTTCAACACCCGACCCGAAAAAAAATGGTAAAAAATACGCAACGTCACCTCACAGCCCCAAACTATTCAATTACGACCTTTTCACGAAACCTACATGAAAAAAATCATAATTTACACAACAACGAGCACGATAAGTGTATCCGTGCATCGTGCGGCATTAACATAATTTTCGCATCACGAACGTATTATATGGGCCTCGGATCAATATTAGCAACGCGAACGATGCAAATTCGCCAACACACACATCAGATATAATAACTGCTTCTACTTTCTCTATGGCCGTCGATGCGTTATTTTAACACAGCTCGTTGTGCGGATACGAAGACATAAAGGGCGCATTAAACGCTGCAACGTTCCCATTGAAGGGTGTCCATTGTCGAGGAACGTATTCAATGGGATGATGGAATGGTATGGTGTATAAAGCCGTTTCTGTTTAGTTGCTGATTGGATTGCTATAATTTTATATTAGATGATAGATGAAAATAATTTAAATTGAAAAAATATATGTATATTTAAAAAAAAAACAAATGTTCTCTCAAACCTTAATTTCATCGCTCCCTAGTTCCGTGAGTATAAAGTTGAGTACCTATGCATTTGTGCACTGGTAGAATAACGTTGTTCTAGTTGAGTAAATAGCGCAGTTTGAAATCCCACGGGATATTGACATCGGAAATCGTTTTATTTATTTTTCCAATCAAAATTCAATCGTTTTTTCGTATAAATTTAAATCATTTTGACTGGAAATATGTCGTAAATGTCTTTTTTGTGCGATTATTTTTAATGGCATTCTCTTTACTATTATATAAGTCGTATTTCACAAAGTTCAACGGTTTCATTTTATTCGGGATTGTAAAAAAAAATCAGATAATTGTGCGTGATGAAATATTCCGAGACGCGATAAGGAAAACGGTTACAGTACGGCATTTATTATTTAACGAATGTACGCGAGAGAGAATAACTTTTTTTTCACTTGCGTCCGGACATAAAAAAGAAATTGCAGATATTTCATCCACGAGAGAAAAAAATATACGTCGAAAGTACAGAGAGGGGAAGGTGGAAAAGTTTCGAAAAGAAAATAAAAAGTTTCAGCCCCGCGCTATCCAGCTCGCTCCTTCTCACTCCGGCAAAAAGTACCTATAAATTAGGAAAAACCACTTATCCCTTTGACTCTGACATTTGTCGGGGAGTAAATGCAGGCACCAATAACAAATGTTTCATTTTTCACATGAGCAAATGTTGAAAAACACCAGCGGGCGGCAAAATGCTTCCGAGAAACTGGCTGATTTATAGAAAAAGGAGTGAGATTACAAGCGAGCGAAAAAAAACGACACGATCTGACAGAGAGAAATTTCCCAAAAAAATATTTGAATATAAATCTTCAAGGGTCGGACAATTTTCACTATCCTTTAGCTGGCATTTACCGTTCAAAATTATTGTATAAATCATTTGCCCGTTTAAAGAATTGAAAATTTATTCGATCTGTCATCTCAACATATTCACCTCACGCTTTTCAATTGTCGCTGTTCGAAAACGATTTCGAACCTAAGCCATATGTATTTCATATTCGAACATTTGTAAGCACAAAAGGTATTCAGCATTCAAAGCTTACGTTATTCTACATTATATTTTCCAAATTTAATATTAAAATACGAATTATATTCTACAACACGTACACAAATTCTATAGAAAAAAGAACATATCAATTTTCCTAGTTAATATACATATATCTTTTATGATTCCCAAGAGATTTACATAAGTATAAATTGAGAGTTTTTATTCTATATCCCTCCATATAAAATGTTTGCATAACATTGTTTCCGGTCAGGTTAGAGGCTAAAATTTGTCAAACGCATTCGATCGCAATATTGCATATCCGCTTCCGAACGAGAAAACGTAAACAAGAAACCAAGGGTGAACCGTTTCCAATCCAGAAATCATATCGCATACGTATAACGTGTCGCTTTTTTGATATTTGCAAAGCCTCGGAAAAGTGTCATGAATAATGTAGAGGGGTGTAGGCTCAAGGGCAACAGAGGTGACCATTCGATCTCAATTCATACAATTTCCGAAATATTGTTCGAATATTTCAATACAAAACATAAATTGGTGTATGATTCTATATTTTTTTTTATATTTGTGGAATTCTCAGTAAACTTATTTGATATTTTTATGTGATTTTTTTACAAATTTCATTTTATTTTTTAAATATAAATTATCATTTTATATGGTGATCCAATCCATTTCAATCTTTTAAAAAAAATTCATCACATCAAATCTGAATAAACCCAATACAATCAATAAGAAAAATTGAAAACACCAATCCATCTCACTGTCCAAAATCCGCCGATCGGGTCGGTTAACCCATCGGAGCCCTACCTTCCCATATTTGTCCCGACACGCGAGACAAGGGCCCGCTAATCCCGCTTTCGGTAAGTGGCCTCGGTAGATTGCGTTGTCCTGCGACGACAGATTGACGCATTGTGCCCACGTACCGAAGCCCTTATCGGCCAGGACAGTGCACTATGCCGCCATATTAGTCTCAGTGCCGGCCGCCATATTGTTCCCGGCACTGTCGCCATGTTGGTCTCCCCTTTTCAATGCCAATCGGACAAATTAACCCTCTCGCCTGCGTAAATCCCGATGCGGCTGTAAGCCTTATCTACGTTCGTATACAGTACACATACGATGTTTGAATCTGTTGTATTTGGAATGTTTTGGTTAAAAATTTCAATTGAAATAAATCGAATTTGTATATAAAACAAATATTTTTGAATTCTTGACATATCGAATCTATAAACTAGACTTTTAACTAATGCACTTATTCAATTTGTTCTAAAAAAAAAATCAAATTTGAATTCGCATAGCGGCCTGAAATTCTATTAACGGATTATGTACAATCAATCACTTTTGGGGGTCGGCGATTTTGGTGAACAGATGCGCCTTACATATATTAAATTATATGTTGTGGAAAATTTCTCATCCCTAATTGGCATTGCTGATTATTCACGCCATTGTTGATACCCGTCGGGACTAATGTTGAATTTTGAAACTGCATTGTCGGCTCTTTTGTATACGATAGTTGCGCTCTGTCGATTCTTTTGCATATAAATTATATTAAAACTTCGACCCGCCTGGTCGTAAATTAATATTTTTGATAGCTCGTTGTCCATTCCCGTCCCGTATGTCCGGGTAATATAATCAATTTTTATCTATATGTTAATTATTTTGATCTAAACGATGGGCGCGTTTTGGTAGTTGGCGTTGATTGAAATTTATGTGCTTTTGCGATTGTCCGTATCAGATATATCGATTGAGCAATTTAGCTCTTATTTATTGTTTCATTAGTTAATTTGAGATTGATTTTTTTCAAATGGATGCGAAGAAATCAGTGGTGATTCATTGGAGTGAATTTTACATTTGATTCACATTAGTAACCTTTTAAGATATTGAATAAATAATTTTCATTTTCTAAATGCATTCTATTTAGTTATGCCATTAAGAATTTTTGAAGATTGATAAATTTTAGATTTAATTATAATGTTTAGATATTGAATTATTTCAAGATTTTTTATCTTCGCTACCTTCCTATCGTAATGGTAATTATGAAAAAAAATAATTCTGCATTTCGCATGAGAATATTTGCAATAAGTTACAATATTATTAATAGAAATTAATATATTTTAAATTTTTAAGCATTAAAATAATATATCGAAACTAAACTTTATAATAAAAACAAAATTTCAACAACACACAAAAGTGTCGAATCCAAAACACAACAACGCAACGCCAAAATCGCTCACAATAGAAACCCTCGCTTATACAGCCATAGAACGATCCCTTATCTCGCCACCCCCACGATTTACAAACGTATCGATTATTATTTTAAAGGCCGAAATCAATACGAGCGTTTTTCGCATGGTAACCCACATCCCCCGTCCTCCACCCCAGCTCGGCCAGGGGATGATCGCCTCGGGGTCCTGAGGGCCACATCCATCATAGCCGGGGATGACGGCCGCCCTCACCCCCGCGGGTTGGAAAAAAGTGTCGCCAAGGCAAAAAGGGTGATTACAATCGGCGACATTTCGGGCTCGAGAGCACCCTCGATGGCCGAGTCGAGGAACGTGGTGTTCTGGGCTTTTTTTCACGCGCGTGATTGATTGCTGGAGTCGGATCGAGTTGCGGAGTGCAACTGTGCTTTGTGGGTTGGAGTGTTGTGTGTCGAAAGTTCGGTTGAGATTGGTTTCGGGGAAAAAATTATTATTTGATGTTTTTATGTTATCGAAGCTTTTGAGTGTGTTGGAATATGTTGGTTCACATTATGTACAGTTGCGCAATTTTGTGTTTTAAAAATATAGGTGTTACAGGTCTCCTAGGGTACAAAAGCGAAACCGATAGATGGAATTTTTGAGCTCTCTACGTACGTGTCGTTGAGGGCTGTGTACAAAATAGTAGAAATTCTGTAAAATTCGTTGACATCCTAATATTTTATTTCATAACAAAATGACAAAAAAATCGTGTTGGTTTAAAGTCAGTATAAAATTTTATGTGGAGTCAGAGGTCACAAAAAACGGTTTTCACGAATATCTTGTTAACTGTCACTTTTACAGAAAAATATTGTTCATCAAATTTGTAACATAGAAAATTTTAAACTCGATCTGTACAAATGTTTAGATATAATATCACTGTCAATTCTTGGCTTACAATATTTTTCGAAATGTTTTGTAAACAAACAAAAACATAATTTTATCATATCCAAACGAAAAATAAAATCTTTTCAAATTGCTTTACGGAAAAATTTCGCTACCTTGAAAAAGAAAAAGCCGTCAAACCCGACAAACGCTATCGTTTCATTTACATATTATACGCATAGGAACATGATACGCTAACACGTTTCCTTGCACGCGGAGACCTCTAAAACTTTTTATTATTTCTCAACATTGATATCGTAAAACAGTTTACGGGCATATCGTAAAAATATAAAAGTCGACCTTGAACACGATTAGAACGACTTTATTAAGTTTTCAGACACGGAAGAAACGACACTTCTTTTACACGCCGAACAAAACCCATCAATTTTCCGTAACAGAATTTTTTCGCGTCGAGCAGATTCATCATTTTCCTCTTCACTATTTTTCATTCCGGATAAAATATTTGAATATTCCAAAGTAACCCATCGAAACAATCAACTTACTCAAAAACTTGACCGCACTAATGTATAGGAAACGCCTTTCGTTCGAAAAGTGCCACCTGCGAATTAACTCGACGTCTTCGCAAGCCATTTATCATCGTCGTCGGATATTGGATTCTTCTAAAGCCGGAGCATAAATCATCCCCTGATGATACTCCCATCATCGCAGTCATCGTAGTCATCGAGGATAGACAGACGTGCCCTGGACTCGCTCGAACGGTGCACCCTTCGCCGGGGTCGTATTAGAGTTTTATGTATTATATAATCTATGGTGTTAGATAGACAGGAGGTGATGGGGGTGCATCATCGTCTAATCAAGCTGATGCGTTTTCCGAACCGACCGCATTTTCCATTAATCATCGTTACTGGTTTGGACTTTTCGAGGAAACCGAATCCACCGCGTTGAATCTATTATTGAAAAAATCCGCTTTTAAATATTGCGCGAATTTATTTATATACACATTGAGACATAAATATGATACTTTCCGGTGTTTTCCCGCGGAAAAGGGGATCATCCGGAAATTCGCAACTATCGTTCGCGATTGAGACGCGCTACTGTTGACAGACGGAAAACTTATTGCGTCGCTCGGTCGGAAAATCGCAAGACGCTTTTCCACTTTTCCGCAGAGAAATATATATGTGAGGTTTTTCCCGGAACGCGATCAGCCTATAAAACGGTTGTTTATTGCCGTCGTGGAAATTTTCGATTTTTATTCGAGCACACGCTGATACGCCGCGATAGGTCAGTTGTGACCCAGCTTTTATATTTTATTAAGATATTTTTTTATTACTTGTTATATCATTAAAGTATATTTCTAAAATCCTTAATCTTTTAATGTATTCATATATTATTTTTTTATTCAGATTCAGATTGCTCATTGATCTGGTCAAAAAAAGTTCCTTTTGATTCGCGGAAAATTTGCAAGATAGACATCTTTTTGTGTTTATAATAGTCAGGAAAACCAATGGTTGAATACTCCTGCAATAGACTGTTATCTCGAGGCGACATCAAATTGAATTCGGCTGCTGGCGACACAGCCCAATTGATACAAACAGCTTTTTCATACGGAAAATGAGACATCTCTTATAAACGCCCGCAGGTCTGGAGATTTTCTATCGCGAAACCGCAATATACCTAAGTTCTATGTGTCTATTCTAAATCGAAAGAACTTCCTTGGTGCACAAAAGAAACTATTCAATAGTTCTCTGCGGATATATTTGCTGAATTCACTGCGAGGAACCGAGTCGTTTTCTAGATGAATTGCGCCCGACAAGGCGCCAAAAGGGTATACTTTTTGATTCGCGTTTCTTTTTGAATTTTTTATTGGAGGAGCTGTAAAAATAATATTTGTCGTAAAAGAATCATAACTTCGAGTTTTTGCGCGAGCTCGGTATTGTTATATTGTACGCTGATAATATTTATGCCGCGTAATAAAGGGAAATTTTATAGTTGAGCTCTTTTTACGGTTTGACATTTAAATTGAAAATTATATGAGCGTTGAGCGCGAACGACGTGTAAGTTTGAGCGATTTTCAATTATAGCATATCTTAGTGTGAAATCTTGTGCAGTGCTGAATTTCATAGGAAATTTGGTTATTACGTAAGTGTAATATTTTCCGGTATTTTTCTCATAGGACTGGGTGCAAAGTGATACAACATTTTAAGACTTTTGTTATTATATCTAAAAATATATTTTGAATGAAATATAAAATTTAAATAGAATCATATATTAAAATATTCGTTTTTTTTCAAAATATCACAAGAAGATTTAAGATTTATCTATTTTTTTTAAATACGATGGTTTAAACTATTTTAATGTCAACTTATCGTTTTTCCTCAGTAGTTTATTTGAACATTACAACTACCAAAATAGTGTACATCAATCAAATTTCCGAGTACGAAACCATCATGGGTACGATTAAAGTTTACAAGAACTACACCATTCTAAATTACCCTGAAGCCGAATTCGAACTCTCAAGCAATAAATCGAAAGCGTAACAGGTGCCGGTACTATCCAAATTTATTACAAAATTTCCACAACGCATGATTCACGGCGTTCGATTCGCAAACTGCCATAAATCCTAAAAGATTTTCCCGGCAACGGATACTATCTCATAAGAGGGCGAATCAATACACAAAAAATATCAATATATTCATTAAGATTTAATACATAATTAAAATCTGATTAATTTCTATTAAGAAACTACGATAAATTTTTATATAAAAATTAACTATTTTTAATAATATTTTCTTAAGTAAAAACGACAGAACTCTTTGAAAGACTATGTACCTTTTTGAAAGATTTTTGCTAAAAATACTTAAGAAACTATTTTTCTTCGTATATATTGAAGCGCCCTACGACATTTACCACATTGTAGACAACTCGCTAAACTTTCGCGACTTCTTACACGGACGATACGATACGGATATGCCACGACCATCGCACGACAACGTGGCTCCTCGTCGGCTTCCACGATAGATAAAAACTTCAGCCGCTGTTCAGCTGAAATATGAAGGCTTCCGGTTGGCAAAAGCTCGTCAAAATGCCGCCGGGGCAATGCCAGATCGCTATCGAAAAATTTATACGTCGGCAAAGGACGGGAGTTTATTGCGAAATGGCTGCTTTGCTCCTTCTTACTAGAGGTTTCGCGATAAGGCTTTCGAGGAAGTTCGTTAAAACTATAGGCGGTCGATGAGTTATGTTTAGCTTTATAGCTTAGTATGAGTTTTACTGGGTGTTTGATTCGATTTAATTCGAATGCTGTCCGGGATATTTTTGTATTTGTTTTTTTTTAATTAGTTGTTTTTATAAGAATTGTTGTGTTCTTTTTGCTTTTGGGCCAATTAATTGCCTGCACCTTCATTCTATATATACTTTTTGATTGAGTAATAAATTTTATTTTGTAACTAGATTCCCTTACAAGTCCTATAAATAATATCATTAATTTACGTGGAAAAAAAAACAATATATATAATATTATACCACTTGTTTGTGAACCTAGAAAAACTTACATGAATCAATCAATTTTCTGTATATAAAATAAAAAATATATAAAAATCAAAATTTTTGTTCGTTATTTATTCATTTGGCATTTCTCAACAAAAAATTAAATCAATTTTTTTTTTTTTTTTATTAAAATCCGAACACTTTTCCAATTATTTTAATATTCATCAATCTCTCGAATAATATAACATACCTATGTCTATGAACAAATTTAATTACGCTTTAATTACTCGAAAAAAATATACGGAATTCATACCGATCGCCGCAAGACGGGTACTCGACGGACGAAAATGTTGAAAAAACATTGAACGGCGACCGCTGAATTTTCCCCGGGCAATATTTTTCCAGCGTGTATATTTTCATCGGATGAAGCGCTTTCTTTCACGCAATAATAACACGGCCGGGACGATCTTCCCTCCGAATCGAATAACGAAAATTTGTTTTGTTAACCTTTGGCAGAAACCGGGTAGGAGCACGGCCCTTAATGAATGGAGAGGTTATAAAAACAACAAGTAACGTCGTTAGAACAAACGACCGATAAAAACTTTCGCGGAGAAAGCTCGCGGATATGTTTACTAGGCTCGGCGGGTGGGTTTTCGGGGTGGTCGGACTCTGCCGGTTTTAATATCGGGTGGGTGGGTGGCCATTATGCCACCCCCCGTCGACAGATTGTAGCGCAACTTCACTTGTCTGAGCCTCATTAAGGACGAATGCGTCTCGACTATATGACGAGAGTTAACTCCTTGTTTTACAAGGCCTTTGTATTAACGGGCCGTGACGTTCGAAAATAATGTTTACGATTAAATATAATCAGAAATCATATCTATCTCAACATTTTCGTAGATACATATATAAGTATTACAAAGGTTTCCTTGAAGTCTTAAAGAAGTACATAGAAGGTATAATAATACTAATAAATCGAAAACTGTAATCCTTTAAACTAAGGTATATTTAATTTAAAATGTTCCAAATAAAATGACCTTTTTCCTCTTTAATGCTTTGAAGAGTTCTTTCTAATATCCTGAATATCATAATCATCAGATATATTATATCATATATTCATGTTGTTGAATCAATGTTTTTATAATATCATATATATTATACAAAAAAACTGATGCTTTCCTTATCTATTTTTTTAAATAATATATTCAACATTAACATATCGAAAAACAATAAAAAAACAAGCTATATTATAATAGATATACATTGTCGTTTTAAAATGTAAAGAATGTATCAATTTTACAAGCAATTTCAAAACACATAAAACGAAACGCGAATTGTGTCCGGGATTAAAATCGACCTCGTTTCAACAGATGGAACTTTCTGAAAAGGGCGAAAAAAATACAAAAAGTAACTGAATATGGTCGCATCTTTGTCGTCGTTCCAGCAGTGAAGCCTTCAAGCGCCCTCGAAATTTCCTCGACAATAAACAGAAAGCTTCCAACTCCCTACTGAAGAATCGTGTTTATAGCGTCACCTACATACATATTGCAAAGTTTCGAATCCAGCACTCTTTAGATCATCTTGCACATGTGTATATTACAATATGAGGGGGTATGGAAATTTTTAATCTTCGGAACGATATTGAAAACGTGCCGTTTCGCGGAAGCGTAATATAATCAAGTGCGCCGTTTTTGAAATATGCGCGCCTTTGGCACGGTGTGCTTTGCATGGATACCGACGCTAATGTTAGCCTATAAACTACGTGGGGTCGATCGTAATCCGATAGAGCTTTTATAAATAAATCATAGGCTTAGAGCTCTTTTCAGGTTTTAGCCCCAGTGGACAGGCGTTTCAGGTATTACGGCCCGTAGATGTGTACGTGTGTTCGACGCGATAAAGCGCGTGAAAAATGTACCGAAATCGGACATTAAACTCGGATCTAGATATGATATAGTGTCACTATGAGATGTTAATGTAAATTGTCGTATTAAAATGTTGAAAAGTCGAGTGATTTACCGGCCGGGATGGGACGGTCTTGTCCCGGGTCCGTGCGAGCTTTATCGCTTAATTATGTAAAGATAAAGTTCGAAGTGGATTTATCATTAGGCGATTTGTTTGAATTTAGAAAATTTATGCGTAATAGGGGCCTTTTACGCTAATGTTATAAATTCGAATATATTATTTATGGGATTAATTCGAATTTTATCTTAAAATATGAGCCCTATTCACGCATTATGAAAGTTATAAGTATAGATTATGCATTTTAAAATATATTTCGATCGTTAAATTACACAAAGCATTCGATTATATATACTTTAACATAGTTTAAACATTTGTATGATTCATCCTTACGAATTCGAATTGCATTGAAATCTACTTACGATTTACAGAGTTAATAATTTCACAGCTTCATCGGCGAAATTGATTTCAATGCGTGCACTCGTCGGTTCACACATAAAAATAACAGTTTCAAATGATTCATTCGTTCAATTGTTAGTTAGGGTGATTCGAAAATCAAACTATAGTTCAATAGATACAATCATCTCCCCTCTTTACATTAGATTACTATCATCATCGACGGGAGAGGCATTGACTGTGACCCACTGACACACACATCTCACCATTATTATGCAATATTTATTTAGTCCAAACCATTGTACGACACCCTATTCTTCTTTTGCGTCCACACTAGACCTAAAATATTTTATATACAGAATCGATATCTATAAAATTTCAACCGTAATTACAACAGCGATCAATCATGCCGAATTAAATTCGCAACGAAGTTTATCTCACTATTGACAACTAATTAATCAATTAGTGAATCATCGATAGTTTCGAATTACAATTGATTGAACGATATTGATGAATATGTTTATTTATTAAAAATAATTAATTCAAAGAGTAATGATCGCGATTGTGTGAACAACATCGTATTGATCGGAATGAATTGCTCCTACACTAAAGCGTTGAATAGCCCCGATAATTTCCGTCTCCCCATGGATGCAGTTTATTGCATTCGATTCGCATTCGTTTCGCCGACGCGTCTGAATCCAGTAATAATCATTTTATTTCGTACTGCAGAATGCGGCGTGCACTCGAACGGTTGCATACATTCGATACATGCGCCAGGCGCATAGTGAATGTATGCAAATGGCGCATCCGTGGGTGTCAGGGGCTCTGTCCCGGGATTTCTCGGTTTGGAATTTTAGGAAGTTTTTTGGAGTGTTTTTGTTCATATTTTTTGTCGAAAATATAGTTGAATTATGTATAAGAATCGAGCAAATGTGAATATTGAAAGTTCAGTTTTGAGATATTCCGATCTGAAGTTATTTAGGGTTATTGGTTTTTCGTAAAAAATATATTATAGTTAAGTTCGTTTATAAATTATATGAGAATACCTTACACCTGGATTTCTAAATATAATTGTTATCTTACACCTGGATTTCTAAATATAACTGCAAGTGTCTGTATATATTTTGATTAGTTTAACACTTTGAATGGCATATTGGAAGATGGTGCTAAACATGTTTTATTATTTAATATTGTGATTGCTCAATTCATATTCATAAAATATAGACAAATGTAATTGATATAATATTTATTTTCTACCTATTTTGAGTTGTAAAAACATCGACATGATTGTTTTGAGTATTTCATAATATGAATTTCTCAAGACACGTGTATACACACATTTATTATATCCTAATCGCGTAGCGCCTTCAATATATATTCATGAATATCAGAGAGTTGATTTTGATAATTCTGAATATTTTAATAGTCTGGAAATTTCAAATGAAATTCTATGAATTAAATATAGATATAATGTTTTTATTCTTTTCAGTCTAAACTTCTTAGAAATTTCTCATCATGAAAATTATTATTTCATAATTTCTCAGTATTGTTATTATTTAATTTTCAGAGAATTTATAATAACCCGAATTTTTATTATCATCTCGAATTCTTGGAATGAATTACAAAGCCGATGTAAATTTATATATAATACAATATATAAGAATATGTAAAAAAATATTTTCACTCTCGGGAATTGAAATCGTTTCGAAATTAACAATCCCTAGCGAATAGATTCACACAGAACGCATTGAATACCACTGTTATTATTACGCCGGCTGCATTATACCGAGTTTGATTTATTGCACGTAATTAAAATAAAAAATTGCAACTACGTGCATCCGATGATTCTGCATCACATTGTAAGTGTTGCACGTGGCATTTGTTTTACAGGTGTTTCATTCAGATTCGTTCACAAAATTTTACACGAACGCAATTAAATGACAGATATGCAATTAGTTTCGACGTAATGATAACACACGCATAAATTTCAATTTCCATAAAGCGAAATTATGGTATTGATTCAAATATTATCGATTGTATTATACGTTGGGTATTGCTTAAGTGTATTTCCTACGGAATTATTATTTTTTTAAATATTTTTACACTTTATGTCTTTAAATGAAAAAACATGTATATCTGATTAGTTCACATATCAAAATAATACAATTTGAAACCCATATAAATAAATAACAGTCCGAAACATCACCATCATTATTGTGTCACCAATTCCAGACGATTTTCAGTAACGAGCTCATTTCAACGAGGCAATACATAAATACAAAAACAGACCGGAACACGTACAGTTTCTACAAGTGGCTATTTAAAGACGTCGCCATTAATGAACGGAATAATCGGAATTCCTAAGGAGCCGAGACGATTGACGGGCTACAAGGCAAGGCACTCTATTAGTGGAGCCATGAGCCTGGCCAACTGTTGAGGGTTAACCAGACACTTTGATAAACTGTTGCCATAAGTCTCGAGGTGTGTGCACACCTATGTTATGGTGTTGTGTGTGCGGAGGTTCGTGTGCATAATTTGTGCAGTGCATGCGGATTTCGTGTCCCAGTTTTGCGTTTGGTTGCAATTGATTCTTGTGTTTGTTGGGTTGTTTTCAATCAGGGAATTCAGAATTTTGGAAATTTTAAATTTTGTTTGTAATAAATTTGGTTAAGTGCCTTGTGCGTAATAAGCAAGGTATGAAATAATACAAAAAAAAAATTGTGTTTCGGAACTAGTGAACGGTTTTTTTAGAAATTTAGATAATTTTTATAGTTCAGTTGAAAATTTACATAAAAAACGTATAAACTATATATTTGAATCGAAATAGTTGTTTTTAACTGATTATTATTCAAATTTTTCAAAAACAATTAACTTTTTAAAAGTAATTAATGATTTAAACTATTGATTAGAAATTTCTAAAACCACTAATTACTCTCATTATCTAAAGCTATAACTCCAACTCACATCAATTTTATCAAATCGATATTGCACAAACGCACATTCATTCCATAAAACGCACGTTCAAATCGTCCCCGTTTCGAAGCCCCGTTACATAAAGAACAAGACCAACACCGATCCCATTGAGAACCTCTGCCCGAAACCCAACAACCCTACAACACCAAAGCTCAGAAACCATTCGGCACTCGACGGACACTCAATTGAACACGTCCACATCGAACACGGCTTACTCGCAGATAAAACAATCGCACCGGCTCCACGACAAAGTAAATATTCGGCGGTGCACATTGCACATCTAATCGGCTTACGATCCGTGATGCGGTGGCCGCAATATCTGGACCCGCGCTTGCTGCAATTGCACCGTGAAGTTGCTCGTGCAAAGTTTGCGGCGGGAGCTTTGGGCGTGGAAAGGTGGAAAATTGCCGTAATGGATGGGTGGGGTGTTGGGTTTGGAAAGTGTCGGTGTTGAGGTGGGGTTTTCGGTACGGAAGGTTCTTAGAATTGGTGTGTTTCGGTGCGGGTTGGGGATTTTTTTTTGGAAAATTGTTCGTTGAAAATTTTGTTTTTTTTATGGTTGGAGATCAGAATGATGGTTTTTAAAATTTATCTGTACAATTTTCATACTTCGAAGTGGAGATTTGAACTTCGAATTCAACGTTTTAGACTTCGAGTTGGACGTTTCACACGTCAAATTAGACGTTTTATAATTTAAATTCAACAAATCAACGATATCCCATAGTATAGTAAACCCCCCTATAACTTCGAAATAGGTTTGACGTCATAGGAGGGAATTTAGGGAAATAAATAAATGAAGCATTTTCAATATTTTTTTTTTTAATATTTTTACATGAATTTCTTGTTTCAAATACATTTGAAACAAATTTAAAAATTTGAATTTAAATACATTTGAAAAAAAATGACGTTATAGGGGGGGGACCGCAAAAGTTATAAGGGGGTTTACTGTAATCAATTTAATTGATTACTATGACAACGGTCTCAATAAAACTTTTCTCTAGTTGAATTTGAAGTGTAAAACGTCGAATTCGAAATTTAAAACGTTCAATTTGAAGTATGAAAACTGTATGCGTAATACTGTTAGAGAAATTTCTACGAATATTTTTTTCTTATTTTTTTTCATATTAATGTTTTTGTTTTTCATTATTTTGAAAAAAAAAATTGCATTCAATGAATTTATATATTTTTGATTATTTTCAAAAATATAAAATTGAATAAATTTCATATATGACATAACACGTAAAATTTATTGTAGTGAAAATTACAAGTTAATTAAGGCAAGCTTAAAATATCATGAAACACTAAGTGAAAATATATAATAATAATATTATTATACAATATTTTAGCCTCGTACGTATCTAGCAGAGTTTTAAATTTTACCGATAAATTTGTTTTTAAAAATATACCGAAATAATATTAATTAATTTGAACAAAAAACTCCATTTTTCATATTATCATTAAAAATACAGTATTATTGTTTATACACATTTCGAAAACCACCGATAAAAAAATATTTACTTTATTTAACAAATGAAAATTTCTTAGAAAACCGCATTGATTATTCATCTCGGTCTGCGCAAAATATGAATAAAACAACAAAAATTAGCATTATCTTCATATTATAATTAGCTTTTAAAGAAAGAGTGTGCGTCCGTTGAATATCGATAGACGTAGACGGCTTTGTGATTTTTTCCTGATTAAATTTGCGATTCAAATGATCGGCTCAAAAGCGAGCCGATGTTATTGGATGTCGAAATTGTTAAAACCGACGAAAGATACTCTCCCCGCCGAATGTAACGAATTGTATAATTTATTCGTATAATAGAAACGATGCAAAATAAATATTTTCGCGCGGGAAAACGGTTAGGGCGTGTGTTGGGTGGAGACTTCCGATGATTCTATTTCCATGAGAATGTCTGTATAACGTCCGTTTTAGTAGACTGCAACGATAAAGTTAAAGAAAGCGTCCAAGAACTCAATTTGCCAAAGAGTTTTCTCGGCTAGTGGAAAAGGGAATATAAAATAAATAGTATATACAGTTCTATGAGCGAAATAATTTCCACTATTCGCGATAATAAAAAATGAATTTTTCGTATAAACGATAACTGGAACGTTTCTCATCGAAGTTCTTGCGTTTCCGTTTATATATCTATTATTACACGTTTTAGCAACTTGCCGAAACAAACAGGTACACGAATCGGAGCGAATTTTATCTATAACTGATAACGGCCGTGTGCTCTTAGCGAAAGTTTTCCAATTTTCCAAAACGATCGAAAAGCGACCAATTATCCGCATAAAAGGAAACTGAGCTGTTCTATTGGCAACTTGGAGCGACTTCGAAACAATATTGTCCATACGCCGACCAAACAATATCGTAACTCGATATATATTTTATGAATCGTGATTTCTCAAA
>JAOXNN020000065.1:454702-473647 GCA_028571205.2 Hydropsyche betteni | reverse complement strand
TTTGTTTGGCGTTTATACCCGATTTTAATAAAAAATATTTTTTTTTTTTTTTTAATAATTCTAAAAAACGATCATCGGTCATCGAAACGGTCATCGAACAGACACACACACACACACACACACACACACACACATACACACACACATACACACACACACACACACACACACACACACACACACACACACACACATCCAGTATTATATATAGGGATTATTAATATTAACAGAACCCCATAAGTTAAGTCTAAAAAAAATTAACAACACTAAAAACACCATAAATCCCCAAACTCCACATCACGAAAACACAAAAAATCGTTCAACAAAAAAAAATCACACCGACCAAACAAACTCTCCCGAAATTCGCGAACCTCGCATCGGGAACCGCCTCCACCGTGCACACACACACACACACCCACAAACCAAAGGTCCGCATCCAGAGAGGCTTTCGCGGAAAAAGTTGTTATCCGGCCAAGCCAATCGTCCGGAATAAGTCCGGTCGCGTCCGGCGCGGCTAATGGACGGCTTCATTGATTCGCAACGAACGGACAACCGACCGGTGGGTGGGCGGGGGGTGGGCGGGTTCGAGGGCGGTTGGTTTATTCAACCCTTACAATACGCCTTATTTATTTTATTTACTTTTAAAGCTCTTATGGCTCGGCGATCGTGCACGCTCGACTTGCAAATCGGACGGTGCACGATTATTCGATCATTTCGATTTTTTTTTTTGTTTTTTTTTGTGTGATTTATATATTATTGTTGGTTTGATTTTGTTTGGTGTTTATCTATGATGTCTGTTACGCGAGGTATAAAAAGTTTTTGTATTTATCTAGTGCATATAGTACATTTTTAAGTACATATTTATTGGGCGGATTTGAAAATTTTATCTTGTTAATTAAATAAAATATTGAAGTTTTTTTAATTAAATATTGAAAGAATCGTATTTATTTTAAATTAATCAAATATTTTTTAAATATATAAGACTTTTCAGTAAATATCGAAATTTAAAAATACATTTTAGTTATTATATTTCCAAAACTAAATAATATTAAATATTTTGTTAGGTCCATGTATAAGTTTCGTTGCATTTTTTTGATGATTAAAGATTTTTTCGAATTATTGAATAACATCTGTATTCAAACTATACTATTATGCGGATACTTCATTTTATCCGTTAAATTTTGGTCTAGTCAGTGAATAATAAATAACCTGTAGATGTTTTTGAAATGTCTAATAATAAAGTGTGTTTATGGCATTCTCACTATACAAATTTCATAGAAATTATGACGTTATAGAAACAACCAAAAATACTTGTAATGTGAGCAGTAGAGTTGCAATTAAAGTCAGAATCACTCAGTTTTGGTTTTCGAAATCCTTATTTAGGGATTTACCAATAATAATGACATGTTACTGGCCATAATTAATGCTGATCCACATCAAAAGATCGTATTAAAGATTCGAGTTAAATGATATAGAAAGTATCGTATCAAATTGTATTTGAATCGCATTAATTCAGTTGTTTGACAAAAAAAAATACGATAAAACTTTTGCATTGACCTAATATTTCGATCAACCTTAAGTATAAAGAATAAAAATTTCAAAAAATGAACCAATTATACATCCATCTTTTACCGATACTAAACAAACCTAAACTCAATTTACTTCAATTTCCTTCTAAAACAATCGCTCTGAAAAGTTTCTCTAAATCCCAAACCCTCACAAAAAAACCGCACGTCACGCTCACACTTTATTTAAACCGAAAAAAAGCACATAATCAGCGAAAAGCGACACGACACACAGCCTACTTATTTCGGAAATAAATCGAAACCGTTCGTCTTCCATAGAAAGTTGCGCCCGCGTCCCGCTAAGTGGCGCCGCGGGGGATAAATCTATTTTGAAAAAGAAAATTCGCGCGGTTCACGGGTCATTTGTCAATATGCACACCCACCGACCAAAGTGATTTTCGTTTTTCGTTCCAAAAGTCAGATTTATCCCCGGCAATCGAACCGCGCCCGCCCTCAATACAGGTGATTTTTTATGCGGGCCCCGGCGACATTAGCGTCGCAGAATTAACCTTCCCTTCCTTTCCTTTTCGGTGACGAGGACATTTGTCATTCGGAAAGTTTTTCGCGAAGGACTCCGCAGGATTGAGTCTCGTTTATTTGTCACTATTCGCTTTGTGCGCACGTTCGAATGGGGGAAGATTCAGCTGAGAATTTTCTATATTGCAACTCTTTTATAAACAAGAAACTTCCTTTTGAAACATAATTGAAAAAAAAAATCTTAAGTACATATATATTTAACATATTCAAAGCAGACTGTGAACTCGTCCCACTTTCCCTATTATCTTTTTATTATGAAAAGCGAATTTCGCGTCAGTTAACGTTTTCGGGCACGAGGGTGGTCCTTTTGATCCCTAGCAAGGAGAGCACCTTGAGCATTTTCCCTCGCCGTGGAAAACGTTCCGACAACGTCGAGACTTATCGCCCAGAGTAAATATTTAATTAACCTTAATGGACGGTGTTTTGGAAAAACTTTTCGAGAGTTTTCCTCGGGTTGCGAAGAAATGGCTGAAAGATCGAAACGCACGACCCGCGCGAAATCATCGCGAATATCTCGTTATCTTCATAATCTTTTGGATTGAACGTTAATTATTAATCGGAATAAATGATTATTTTTGAAATCGGTATATTTATAATTTGTTTGAATAGCAAGAACGTGAACTTCAACACGTAAGAGCCCAGTCGTACGATCCAATCGTGTCGAATGAATAATAAAAGCAGCCTTACAGCCAGGCAATTAGACGTGTCGAAATGTTTCCAGGTAGCTCCGAGCATACATGTTTATCCTTTCAGACTAATTTCAGGATGCACAACACAACGTACTGAAGTGGATTTCGCGTACAATTTAACTCGCTCCGAGTTGGCGCGCTTTTACACACACATTCTGTTCCACGTACGAGTTAGTCTTTGATAATAAGAACCGTTTGTGTTCCGTGTACCGATTTGCGCTTTATTACGCTCTCAAACTTTCTGGGCTTCGTAAGCCTCCGCTAATTTCCGATTCGTATTAAATCCTACTGAAAGGCTTGGATCCAAAACGGTATTAATAAGCCGATTATTCGCGGTCAAAACTCGCGGCGCAAAAAGCCTCCAGCTAGTCAAGATTCGCTCATTGCCGGTCTGTTAATTGAAGTCTTGCAAGGTCCACGATCATTGCGGTTTTGAATTTGGGGTCGGCTTCGAAAATTCGCTTTTAAACTATCGTTACTTTTATCTCGGCTGTGGGATTATGCGCGACGTCATATTTCAAAGGGAATTAGCGTTAGCCGTTACAAAGGCGGGGATCTCGTTCGGAGCTTAATCCGCAAAATAGCTAGAATTTTCGCGAAAATATCCGCCCTTGATATGGGCTCGCGATAATTCGAAATTTCTACTGGTGCCGGCTGGATCGCGATAAAGGTCTGTTTTTTTACGTATCTGAAGGCTTTACTGTTGAAAGCGAGATTAAAATCGTTTGAAAGCCGCATTTCCGACATTTCATAAACTTTCTGAAATGTTGTTTAACGTCGTAGTTTTAATTATTTTGGTATTCTTAGTTGATATTTTAAATTCCTATCCTCAAAATAATAGTGAAACATAATACAGTAGTAATTTTATTATTTCGTTTAAAATAAGAAAATGAAGAAAAACTTTGATTATAATCTGAATAAACTTTTTGAATATACTATTTTCATTAAAATCAAAAAGCTGGTTAAATTTACCATACTGGTATTCTTTTTTTATCAAAAACATCTCCATTTATTTGAGTTCACACTCGTGAAATACACATAATAAAAAATTTTACGACTTTTGTTCGGGAACTTTCCGCCCGGCACAATTTCGATTTGAACTTTTCACATTTTTATAATAAGAACTCCCCGCATAAAATACGGTGATACAATCAAGAACCCGATGCAAATTCATAAACAAGATCTCATACAAAAATAATATATAATTAAAACAAATCCATTACACCATCGTCGGAAATTTTCCGGCTCCGCATCCCGCACAACTTTCCCGTCTTCAATCTCGTTAAGAGAGGCGCTTTTCTCGGCCGTCTAGTACCTATATTTTAAAGTCTGATTCGCCGATATTGAAACTTTTCACTTTCCCGTATTAAATGAAGAAAAATCCCCATCCCGTACTTTCACATTTTCCCTTGCGAGCGGCAAAAGCGGCTTTTCTCTTGTCTCATTACTCATTGATTTGTCTTCGTTCGAAGCCCACCAATTGACATTCAGCACCCGTTGCTGAAGCTTTCTTTCACAATCAGACCTTCTAGACACATAAATAATTACCGCTGAGATTTTTCAAATAACGAGACCTCGTTGACTGATTTTCGATTTTTTTCACTATTTATTGAAACTTTCATGCAATAAAACATGATAAATTTAATTTAAATATTAATATTAATTGGAATATATAACTTTTTTGGGGTTGATCCGAAAAAAAGTCCGACTGCACTCGTTCCGGTCGGCTGTTTACAACCATGCGAATCCCATTAATCAAGCAACGTCAAATTTCCGCTGGTTAATTGCAAAAAATACTGCCTTTTTCGGTTACAAAATTTTCGTTCTCCTCTGCGATTAAGTGATGAATTAGCGAACTCAAAAAAGCTCATTTGACTGAAACGCGGTTCGAACCGTCTCCCGCGGGGAGCGAGCTTACAAATTAGTTTGTGAGAGTTTCCTGAGCGTAACGGAAGAAACTCTAAAAATAATCCTCGTTAAAGTATCTTTTATTTCGAAAACTGGCCGAAAGCTTTCCTTCACTCCTTTTTCGAAAGTGGCCGCGTAGCTGCAAAGAAACAACGGCTGAAAATGCGGACAAAAGTGAAAGAGGTCGAGTTATGGTACGCTGTTAAATAAATTACATTAGACCGTTCGTTTTTTTGTATGAAGCGCTTTTCTCTTCAGAAATAAAAACACAGAAAGCTCGCGATGAATTAATTAAAAAATATTAAATTGTGTAAGAATGCGTGAGATTTATATGTGGGAACGCGATTCGCATTTAACGTCTGCAGTCATTTTTCATTCGATTGTGCCAGTTTTAATAATTAGTTTAACACATTTTTCACTCATTTTTCCTGGAATAATAGAAAATTTTTAAACAAATAATTAATTTCATGATAGCGTGTAAACATCATATCAAAAGACTAAATTTCTACAAGCCACGAAAAAAACCAGAGCCCCATGAATCAAAGCTTAATTTCTATTCCAGAATTCTCTAAAAATCAATCCAATAAAATTCTTTTAATTAAAATTTATCGAAAATATAGCTTATGGTCCAAAAATAACAATCATTAACGAGTTTAAAACAAAAATTAAAAGAAAATGTATCCGAATTTTAAGATATGCAATTGACGTTTGAATTTTCATCGTTCTATCTTTTAAGCAATTTCTGACCTAGAAAGCTTATAAATTAAAAAAATTATAATAACTTTAAAAATTCTGTAAATTTCTTCATATTAATGAAGTTTTAAAATTAATTATCTCCTATATATAATTATGGATTTCTGTGTATCTGTGTGCCTACTTGTTCGAATGACGCTCACGACTGGCTTTGCCTATATGACGCCTGGTGGCAATAACAATTTAACTATTTTGATTTTATTAATCAAATATTAAATATTCAAATCGGGTACACATTTTAGGTTCACACAATCGGGTTTTCGCATTTTATCGTTTTCCGTTTCTTAACAAATCCACAGCCGATGCTATTAACATCGGGTCAATTTACTAGTATCTCAATAAATATCATGGTTATATTTATTCAAAGTGTTTATAAATCTTTTTGAACACATTTTCAGATTTCATAGCATTTATATTAACAAATTGCTATTCATTTCCTTTTCCGCATAGAAACGATAGATCTTAGTATATCTTGACACTATAAAAACCATCATCCACTCACATCTAATACATCTTCCCGACCCCACTCTCCACAATCGAATCACCTTAGAAACGCCACAACACATTCAACTCGAATCGGATAACTGCAGATTAGAAGCCCTCGTACACACACACCCACCTCAAAGGAAACCCTTCGCATCCCAAACTACCCGATACGACCTCCTGAGCACGTCCACTCCACCTCTTCCATGTTGACCTGTCTCCTCGTCACCGAGGAAGAATGATGCGAATGATTGCACCCGTCCGCCCTGTGCGGATAGAGACTGAGTTTCTTCATATCTGAATGCTTCTGGAAGGCTTTAGGGCAGGTCTAGGGACTATCTCCGTACTAATGACAGTATGGGAGATTAACGACCGCTGCTGGAACAATCGGGTGCATTGTGCAACGTGACCGCCTCGGATGTATAAATCAAAATCGTACCCTCGAAATGCGACCCTTTCGTTTGATTATTAATCATTCGAAATTTTCGTTTTGAATTGATATTTTGATTATGCATTTGGGTTCCGTGTAACATTGTTATATGGTTCCACAAATCCGTGTTATACGAAGTTTGAAGTTCATATGAAATTTAGATTTTTGTTTCGGAAAAATATCAAACAATAATAACAATTGATTCTCATCCATTGCGGGCGGTTAATTGTTGTTATTGTTTTTTTATTGATTATTTATCATTTGTACATAAAATACTTGTTGTAATACATGGCGGTGGTTTTTGCTTGGAGGGCTAATATCCGGGGGGTACTTATCCAAGGGGTTAATGATTTGCGTTATATCAAAATGGCGTTATATAAAACCCGAGTGTATTGTTGAATAAAATTTCAATAAACACAATTGGCGCGACTATTCGTGCGCAACAGACAAATCGCCGTCAAATTTTAACAACCTACAAACTGAACCGTCGTCGAACGACCACCAGAAAACGGACAGACGACAAGATTAGGCTACATTGTCAAACGAGAGATAAACTAACGAGATCCTCTCTCTGGTAATATAAAAGGGAGGCAGCCATTTGACGCGCGTTCCCTTTCGGTCCAGTCGTAAAGCCGCACTACCTTAAATCGCGTGAGTCGGGTCCGACTGGAGGTCGTCTCACCAGCGTTACATTATTACATTATATTATATTATTATAGTATGTAGGGCATTAAACATCCGACGAGATTAAGAAGGTCGCGTTCCCGTTCCAGGGACCGGGACTCAAAGGGCCGCTGTTAAACGCCTCCAGATCTGGCGGTGGCCTTTTGTTAATCCACGGTCGGGATCAAAGACTCGAATGTTAATTCGTTCATTATTGCTGGATACTTGATCAGGATGGAGTCGATGATAATTTCAGAATTTAGCAGTTTTGTAATGATTGCTTCGGAATGATGTGAAAGAGAAGATGCGATTTTTCATCTAAAAAATTGACAAAAAAGTATTTTACCTTCCAACCGATTAAGCCGTTTCTAAAATAAACGATCTGCTTTTACTTTGTACTTGGTAATTATTCAAGAAAAACCCAACAAAACTCAATCAGTGGAATTTTAAAAATCCCGATAAACCTATTAAATAACCCAATTATCCGAAGCTCATCTATTTAGCACAAACTTTACATTGCCAATTTGTCTGAACATCCCCCCTCTTAATAGTCAATTATCGAACTAAACGGTCCACTGAAAGTCGATCACGTGCATGAAACTCATTCTCTAACGAAACATTCTATAAATTATACTACATACACAACACTGTTTAAATTAATTGAATGTGAAAACATTGACAATCGTTCAAAATCGAATTTCTTCCACGATTAATCTAAACGTGTCGAGGATACGTTTTTATAATCGAATGTTTAGAAACGAATCTTGTTTCAGCATCTTCGTTGTATAAATAAATTCATTTCTGTTAGGGTTAACCCCAATTTTCTACGATTATTTAGTACGTCTTTAGAAATTAATTAATGCATATTTTTAAATCTTAATTTTGTACTATAAAAATATTGTACCATACATCAAAATAATTAGATAAGCTATTCCGATTTTTTTTTAATTGATCGGATAGGAATTTTTTTTTACATTTTATTCAATTTCAATTAAAAATATATAACAACCCTGATTACAGAACTGTATATTACATGTGTCTGGTGAAGGGGCGCGTTTCAATTACCGCTTAATTTAAGTTTATATCCTTCAGTGTGAGGTGCGTAACTGCCGTTCGAATTACGAAATAAATTGACAATCAAGGGTGTGGGTGGTGAAAGCAGTCGAGATTTCAGAATGCCGTCACTTTGGATCGGTACATTGGCTATATGTCGGATTTAACTGGTATAAAGGAGACACTGATGGATTTTATCACTCAGCCGCTAAAATAAATTCATTTTACATAGCGATAATACTATCCGAAATTTGTTCAATGAACGTATCCCGTACCAAACTATTTCCAATCTTACGCCATACTATTTAAAATTTATGTGGTACTTTCGCTCCGAAGAAATTGATGATCTTTAATATGTCAAACTAATAAATGGTTTCGAACTTTTGTTGTACGCGCTTTTTAATGTTTTCGAATTATAGATGATAAGAGGATCCAATTTATTTATATAGTTATTGCTCCGTATAAAACGAACTCTATTCTTATTACAACGTCCGTAAGCACTTTTCGTGTTTTATGGTGAAAAATATTTCCATGAATAATAAAACGCAGGGTGGCTGAAAAATTCGTGCCCACTAAAAATCAAGGTTATTCTATTACGTGGGAAAAATTGGGCGAATATGTAATCCTGAAAAAATCTTGGAAAGTTTTACTAGTTTTATATACAAATTCGACTGTTTTTTTTAATTTGTTTGAATTCCTTTCGTTTCTGGTATTTTTAACATCGTTAAACTACGTTTTAAATTTAGAATAACTAGCGATTGAGTTAATTACTATGTGTTCGGTTAATTTATGAGAATACATAGAACTGTAAATGTGTCGTAATACTTCCTTTCATTTTGTATTCCAACAATAAGTACATTGTGCACATACTGAAAATCGATATTTGTCTGAATAACCTAGTAAAGTAGCAAACGATACTATTATAAATATGTTTATACATTCTCCCCACTGTTATGAGTATTTACAACTCCTACTTTTATGTTCTTTAATATGAATATCGCAATAAAACAAAGAATTTTACGATAACCAACACATAAAAAAATACAAGATATGTATTTATGGACATTTTTCGAACCCTAAGATTTCAGAAAAAGGCAATAAAATACGCCATTTTTGGAAAATACTAAATATAAACATAACATACGAATAAGATTTTTAATATTTCTCACACTAATGTTTTTATGATTTATACAACGGACGATTCCCTGACAAAATCTCATATAAACAGCACATAAAAGAGACACGACGGTCCGAACCATAACGCAAATAAACCGAAATTCAATTACGATAAATTCCAAAACCCAAAAATAAACTACGCACTGCACACGAACGTAATTAAACTTGTACGTGTAATGCGTACTCCGTTGTTATTAATATTCGGCAATGCGCGTCCCGTTCCGGTCGCATGTAAGCCCTAATTTTCGACGGGAGGACTATGTGGGGTCCCATGGGGTGGCCAGGAGTGTCCTGTGGATGTGAACGGGGGCCAGGAGTGTCCTTTGCATGGGGAGGGTGGCCGGGGGGTGGTCCTTGCATGGGTAGGGTGACCGGGGGGTGGTCCTTGCATGGGTAGGGTGTCCTTCGGGCGGACCATATTCGGAGGACACGCGTCCCCCGGGACCCACCCCGACAGGACCTTTTGTAATTAAAGCGGAACGGCAAACGTCTATGGCTTCAACCCGTTTCCGACCGTGTTCGAGTGCGTGAATCAATTCGAGCGCGGTCATATTCGAAAGTTTTCGTGTGACATGTTTGCATGAGGGGGGTGTGTGTGTGCATGTTCGGGGTCGGTATATTTATTCGTTTTTAATTGAGATTTACTGATTTGATTAAAATATTATATTGTCATTCGTGATGAGAATGTATTAGTAGATTATTGAATTGTTTCAGTATAAACTATTTCTCAATTTTTTTTTCCCATATTCGAATCTTTTAAATTTTATATCCGAATAAAAAACTGTGTATTGAAATACATTGTGCCTTAAAATGAATTATTTGTGCATTAGAATAATATGCGATGTGTATTAAAAAATCTCATATTGAGTATCATTTTTTTTGTAGTGTGTAAAAAAAATTTTTTTTGTGGATTAAAAAATATAAAATGAACCATAGTAAAAAATAATTTATGCATTGAAATCATCTTGAGGTGACAACATCGCCAGAGTAAGGTCTTCCTCCATATTCAATACAATACAACTGTCAACGTTTCCTTTTATTAAAATTGTAATTCAATTTAACTTAAATCACATTTTAACAATTTAGTCCATTTTTTATTCTATTATGAAAGTTGTGAGTATCAGTATTAGTTGGTATTTCGGCCTGTTCACGTTTTCGGCGTTGCCGATCCTGTATTCATTATAATGAACGTTTTAACCGTTTTAAGGTACAGATATTTTTTCAAAGATCAAAGTAATTTTTCGAATGCACACATCTCAATTATTTATCAAGCACACGTTATTTTTTTCAATGCGTACTAATTTTATTAAATACTCAAAATACGTGCACGGTTATTTTACAACATACATACACGTTTAAATTGTCCCTACAAAAATGTCCTGATATCTCCAAAACACTATTCTTAACCATTCAGCCCGAGTACAACATCAATGATTTATATCTTCCGATTTGAAATCGCGGATCAGCGCAGATCCGATCCGGTCGCGTGACCGGGACACGCAAAGACCTCCATTGTCGCACGACGCATGGTCACCGCAATAAACGAATCGAATAAATCATACGATTTATATGCGGACGATCGTTTATGCCGGCATTGTAATGTATTTTTTGCCGATCTATGGATCCCGATCTGATTTTGTTTGCGGTCGGCGTGCGCCGTCAACAATGAAGGGTTGCAAAACAAACAAACCCCCGAAAGTGTATGACGAATGCATTATTGTTGCAAACGCGCGATTAACTCGGGAGAAACGTGTCGTAAACATAAAAGGACATTGTTGTTAAGTTTGTGTGGATATCGCATTGAATATTTAGTTTATGTGTGTAATCCATATGTATTTATTTTGATATAGAAATCGATGCGGTTATTAAAGGTTCTGCGTGTATGATTGAATTTTATTTGAAAATTGAATGTTGTGTGTATATGTATGTTTGTTTTGAATGCGGCGTATGAATATCTAAAAAGTCCAAATGAATTCGGAACGACGAGTGGATGTTTTCAAGTGATCCGGTAATTGGCCGCTAACGACAGAACCTCTCTACGCAGACCCAATCGCGGACCCTGAAAAATAATGGCGGGAATCAAAAATAAATGATGAAAAAAAACACGAATTTCGAGGGGTGAATTAATTGAATATCTTAAACATCGATCACGCGATTTACATACGTACAAATATAGGGAAAGGCACTTGTTTGTCAACCACAGTAGTACGGCAACGTTAAAAGTCAAAGTTTTCCTCTCGTTTCGTTTGCGAAAACGAAAGTTAGGTTTATACAGTGCCGCTGAAGGCTCAATATAATTAGAGAAATACGGTTGCTTTAAAGTAAATATTATCATTAAAATACTCTTGTAATTTATGTTCAAAGCTATTAGATATTTCTGAACATCTACTTCTATTATACAACTATCCATCCATAAAAATATATATACAAATTTAAAGCATTTCAAAGTAACAAAATTATTTTATCATTTACAATTACATCATATATTAAATGTAATTTTGTATAATATGCAAATGAACGTCTACAAAATATCAAACAATAACACATTTTCTAGAGACACCTGATCTCGGAGAAACCCTGTACATTTTGTCGCCGATATTTTTTTGTAGCTAAAGATTTCGTCTGGTCTGGATAAAATGGCAAAAAAAACAGTGGTGTACATACACACCAGAATCTTATTTACGTTATAGGAATGAGGAATAGAGGAGTCGCTACGTGATCGGACTGAGTCGGCCGGTTTAACCGTGAAAATTTTCCTCGAGCTCAAAGGAAAGTCGCCCCGGGAACTTTTCCATTTTTCCCGACGTTCACTTTAATGAGCGCGCAAACATTGGAAAAACGAGCCAAACAAACCCGAGACGGTGCTGATGTTTTCTTTCTCCACGGTTTCTTTTTTTTTTTGCTTTTCGCTTTTTTCGTTATCATTTTCCGTATATTGGGCCCTTCCTTTGATTCGAATCTTTTAGTATGATCAATAAACGCAATGATGCGTCGTGGGATTCGGTTCACGAAAACTTTTATATTGTATATATTGTATTTCTCATATAATACTATATATAACCTAATATCATTAAGTAAAGTAAATGCCTACATTACATAAATCATATATTACAATATCGATATAGAATATTTTCTATGAATATTTTTCATTCATATCGCTTTTGATGGAATTGGTATCGATTGCATCGATCAATTTGATTTTTAAGTAAAACCTTTGGCACTTAGATGCGTTTCGGCCTCACGTAGTGGTCTTCAGATTATCACAGAACGAAAATCAAATATATGCATGGAAAAGGAACGGAAATCATAAATAAAAAATCAAATACGCAAACAACGTCGTTCGTAGGGGAGACGTATCGGCGCTCTCCATCTGAACACGACGTGCGCCACATACGACAAAAAGAAAAATACACACAGAATACCGCATTTCACACACAATATATCGGTGTCGAACGAAAAAAATTATTCTCTAAAATTTTCTGACATTTTTTATGTTTGCATTCATTTTTTCGCGGTGATTATTGCGTGTTTGATGGCGTCATTCGCACGCCGCTAATTGCGTGATGTATTAATCGCGAGGGTTTGATTGATACGATATACGTCAATATAGATGATTGGTTATTGTCATTTTGCTAAACTGACATAAAGATAAGTGTTTTTAATTAATATTGATAGTTTTATTTTTAAATTTCAATAAAATAACAAAACGAATATATAAATCTATTGAAACAAATTGAATTTGCATAGAAAAGCTTTTCATATTGTTTTATACACTAATAAATTTACGACTTTGCATAGAGGATAATAAAATTTATTTATTGAGTTCGAAAAAAAACACATTGAGAAGCATTCTCTTACCGTAAACATTTTCCCTACATGAATATTTCATTCGGGAAATCGATATGCCTCCAACATGCAACGACAATCGAAGAATGAATAAGAACCAACCATCGACCCCTCAAAACCAAAAGGACCCTTTTTTAGATCAGGATGTAATATTAACACCTAATATCATATAATAATACGTCAAAATACATTATATAATCGAGCCTCATCCTCCGGGCCTGGTTACGTGAAAGAGCGAACCGATTTCCCATTCAAACAAGCGAATGAATAGTCATCGAAGAGGGGTTAGCTAATGACCTTTTGTCACCTTAATTAAGGTACCGTGTTGTCAAAAGCAAAAATTGCCCACCCCGATAATGATTCAGCATCGTTTTCCCATTGTGATGTGCGACACATCTACGTGCATACTATCAATGACGATGATTGAACGAGTGCGAGATGACTGTTTCAATTTTACGTTGCATAATGCACTAAAATGTTTATATAATATTTTGAATTTCCTTTGTGAAACATCTTTGAGATCAATGAAAATTAATCTTTCAATTAAAAAAAATATTTTGAATATATACTTTATTATAGCATTACTCTCAATATGCAATAGTTTGAATAAACCGATCAAAATTGTTAAGAAACAAATAGAGCGGTCTATAAATTATAATAATATACAAACGTTGATATAAAATTATTTGGTGAAAATTAGTTTTACACATATCGCTTAAATGATCAATAAAAATCATTGGATATCTTCCGACACTTTTATACATAGAAAAACGTGTTGATCGATCCAATTTTTAATAACATATCTATCTGTATATATAAAAATGAATCATGGATTGGTTTACGCCTATAACTCGAAAACCACTAAACCGATTTGCATATTTATTTTTTTCTTTTGTTTTCTTTAACTAACGGGTGATTTACGATGAAAATAATAGGGAAACTATTAAAGAAAAGCTAAAAAATAATATAAGTAGTTTTGTATGAAAAATAGCGGTACACTCCGCAATCCGGCCAACAGTTGTATTGTGTGGATTGTATAAAATCAGGGGTATTTTGTTTTCAAAGTGTTTTTGAAATCAATTTTGTATGGAAAAGTATTGATTGTGACGATAATATTATAACAATCGATACACCGGTGTGTGCAAAACGTGCCTTCACAACGGAAATCGGGAACCGAGAATTGGGAACGGGAATCAGAAACTGGCGTGTGCAGAATGCGTGAAGACAACGGTAACAACGGGCGCTATTTTAAGATGAAAAAAAATCCAGTATTTAAAGTCGAAGATCTATCGTTTGTTGATGACAGATCTTCTTATATTATATATACGAAAATGACGGGAGGAAGCAAAACACGACAAAAACGGGACAGTCCCGGCAAAAACAGGACGTATGGTCAGCTTAGTTTTAATGAGACTAACGAACAGCGACTGTAGGCGATACGAAGTTCACTGGATCAATTAGTTTAAAATAAAACTAAATCCTAATTGAAAATCAACTTTCATCAAATTCATAAAATTAAAAATACATCATAAAAACCATCATAGACGTCGCGCTTGAGCCACCACTCACGCGCTCAACATTTTTCATCCGCGCATTTCCAAAGCGTATGCCATCAATAACATTGTGCGTAAGCCTACGTATTATTTGTTGTAATCCCGACAAGCACTCGGTGTAATTATATCGTCATGAAACATGCGCCCGTCAAAGGGCCGGGCTTTGTGCAAATAAATCCGTATCGAAGCCGATCCCGCTGGTAACGGGAGGTTTTTGTGTCGGCGCGTATGTTTGTTTTGCCGTTCGATGTTCGAAATAAACTATTAAAATTTGAGCGGTATAAACAATTTGATAATGCCCATTTTGTGTTGGCGTATATGTATGTTGTCGGTCCGTTTTGGTTGCTTTATGATTCTGCGAATTTCGTATTGAAATGTTTCGGTGCTGCGTTGTAAATATGGGTGTTGTGATAGTTTGATGTTTTATATAAAATATTTTGAATATGATGCGTGTGCTTTGAATTAAAATGAGTTATTCAAATGTGAACACATGTGTGATATATAAATTTTATATTTGAAATGTATGTTTTAGAAAAATGTTAAATAACATCGTTATATTTCCGCTTATTGAATAAAATAAATCTCTAAACGGCCATCAAATTGCATTCTCGAAATCGCTAAATTTCCTAACCCAACATTACACACGAGATTAATTCGAGTTAACGGCCTATTTTAGCCATCTAAAGCGGCACGTAAAGCAGGAATACGAAAAAAATCACACACGTACAACACGAACTAGCCTCATTGTAAAGAATCACACAGAAAGAAAAGGGACTGCCCCGATATACGAGACCTGAGGGAGAGGTCGGGATCGCTTCACCATAGATTCCCAACTTTTTCCCATACAAACACAACATTAAAACCCGTCATTGCCGAGTGGAAAACATTTCAATTTCTTAGTAAAATTTCCATAAAAAGGCTTCCCTATTGAAATTTAATAAAAATTTTGATTTTACTTAAATGAGAGTAAAACACGATATATATTTGTATATTAATAACCTTGAGTAATTCTTCTTTAGTGCATTCTTCACATCTCACATTATCACATATACACAAGTAAGACAACTTCATATGAAACATCCAATAGTATCGCCCTTTAACTCAAATCATTCCACACATCGCCTTCATCCAAATTCGCAAAATTACATTTCCCACGTACATAATATGAATAAAAATCGTCCAATAGTTCCATTGGAGACCACTGAGCCCTAATCGAATCAAATAAGACGTTTTCCCGGAACGGGGGCCGGTCTGTCCCGACACCGTAAACATCCCGGAGCCCTGTTAGCGGGACTCATCCGTCTTGCGAATGAGGCTTCGGGGTAATTTCATGGTCCAGAAGTTAGGAGGCTCACGGGGGAGTCCTCGGGACCCCGTGAAGGGTCCTCTCTCTCCGCCGTCTTGATGGATGGGTCGCATTTTCAGCCGGATCCCACTATGCTTACTAAAAACTGAAATTTATTCAGCAATGGCGGGCAAATATTTTTTCTACGTGTCGCGTTGCAAAAATTGCGGTTGGCAAATGTTGTTTGCGCCGTGCAGAATGCAAAGTGCATTTTTGAGGGTGATGCTGAAATTATTTTTTGTATTTTTTATTTATTTATTTTGAATTGGTGCAATTAACATTTGTATATGATGGGATTGGTGGAAATAATTCGATTTTATCGATGTATCGGATTCAGTTTTCACAAATGGCTTAAGTTTTGGGGAAATGACACTCTTACTTTTTTGAATGTGTAAAATTTAGCAAACTAAAATAAAAAGGCATGCACAAAGACGTCGACGTCTTATTTTACGGTTCGTTGGTGACAAATGGGGATGTAAACACCTGCCACTCTACGTCTGGATGGCGATTATCAATGACAAAAATCGAATCCTGAAATGTATAACTTTACTATTTGAACATTTCAAATTATTTCAACTTCATCTTGATAAAACAATATCAAAAGTTATATTTTAAAGATCCGGTAATCGCGATTATTACATCAAACTTTCATCGTGAAATGTGACTGAAATTTCAATTCAATATTTTATAAATAATTTTATTATATTTTATATATATATCTTAACCATATTATAAAATATATACCATCAAAATAAAACGGCGCCTATTTATTCATTTCCATTAAAAACTTTCAGCAGCACTCGCTCTTTTATGCACATTTACACCCATATGTGCCGACATCAATCATTTCCGCGCATCGGGCGCTCTCCGCGTATGAAAATACGCTCTTTTTCTCGATTTTTATCACTTTCGGAACAATTTTTTCTATGTTTCAGAGACGACTGAAAATTGCCTTTTGATCGGCAATCGCCAACGAAGGCTGCGGATCGGCGTAGAGGTCCACGGTTTAATTGTGTCGCCAGATAGATAGTACGGTCTACCGCACGTTCACAGTTTTCGATCGTAATTGCCGACTGAACGAAAATGAAAATGAACGAAACGGCTGAAAAAAATAACATTTTCGAATTCACTGAACCAAGTCGTCGGCAAATTGACCGGTCGGCGCTGAAAAAAAAACCTGGGAAAGTACGTATAGATTCTCCGACACGTTCCATTGTCGCTCGAACGTACTATTATGGGCAGATCGGTGTGGCGTTTTGTATTTTTTTTTTTCGCGTTTCGATTCGGTATTTTATTTTATATAATTTTTTCACGGTTGGGTTTTCGCACATAATACGAAACAGAAGATGTGACCTGGCCAAATGGAGGTCGTAAATTCATAGGGTCTCTTGCCATATTTTTAACTTATCGAGTTAACAACAGGACCTTTTACTGTCCCCCGCTCTTATTTTCTTCTTATTGTCGCTAAAGCCAGACTCTTCGTCGCGAATCTCGAGACGTTTATGTCAAAGAACAACTCTTGGTCTACAACTGAAAAAGCAGACTTGCAACATTAATATTTATAACGATACCGGAATAAAGGAAAATATTTGTTTCACTCAAAATTTCTTTTTCCCAAATTGCAAAACGAGTTCTTACAGTTGAAAATATATTTTTTAATATTTATTCGAGTGATTTTTTTTTTAATAATCATGCCAGTTTATAGATTATATATAAAATAATATTTTTTTATATTACTATTATATATATTTGTATAATATATAAAAAGAGTAGGGATAAGCACTAGTCTGGCATACAACGCAAAGCTGGTAATACTTCTTCTAATTTTTCATAAGAAGACACATCCGTTTTTCATGCATTTCCGCTGAAATACGCCACTCGAAAGCACTATCGTAAATTTTCACGAGCTTCCTTCATACTAGCGCACATAAAACACATAATTCAATCGATCCTTGGCTGTTTTCCGACTACACAAGTGCCTGGAATTGCTCGACATTAAGAAATCTACAATAAAACTGTCATCGCAACGGCAAAACGAAATGAATTAAAACACTAAACGTGAAACAGTAAACGCTTTTATTGAACAGAAAGCGAAAGCGATCGTATAAACGAGACTTCATGTATATTATATAAACTATGTATAAAATCGCATTTCCGACTCTTCAAATGACGGTTTATTGTAGCAAGCTTTACGCAGTAATTTGTTTTAATAAAAATAAAACGTTGCAGTATATTTTTTTATTGAGCAGCTTCTACTATCGAGCGAAACCCTACACCATTCCCTTTTATCTCGTATGAAGTGGACGCTTTAATAGAGGAGTAGTTGATTTGTCAGAATGAATATTGTCTGCAAGTATAAAGTGTTTAATAGCGCAAATGCAGACGTGGCACTACAGTTGAATCCCTTGGAGTAATACGATCTGGGGAAGAAACCCTTCGTATCCTCATCGTTACTCCTTCCTGTCCGAAACGAAACTATCTCATTCATTAACTTACATTTGTTCTTTTTATCAAATTTACACGAGAATAATCAATTAATTGAAACTATCTTACTATATATAATATAATAATATGTCAGATGTTAAAATTTTCAAATAATGGATAGTTTTATAAGGATGAGATTTGACTGTAGATTGAAAATATATTGTACCTCAATTGTGCCTCAAACTAAATTACTTGTCTACGTTTTATTAACGATGTTTAAAAAAAAATATGTAATAAAACAGCTTACTCTCGTGTTGTGTTATATAAATTTTTTTCAGCTGAACATTACAAGTCCATGATGAAAATTAATTCGTTCGGCGGCAGACCGCAGGCAGTGCGGCCATCGGAGTTTCTCGTACCCTAGAATTAAGGGCAGGAGCGAGAAATTATGTAGCAGAACGAGACTGCTCCACCATTTGTAGGGAGGCTGACACTGGACCGGTGTCTGGTTACCTCAAAT
>JAOXNN020000065.1:436107-448268 GCA_028571205.2 Hydropsyche betteni | reverse complement strand
GCGCTTGTATATCCCATAATTTGTTCGCTAGTCGGATGAATCTTGTCGTGTTGCATAAGACTAGGGTGGTGTAATGTTACGTCGGTCGGTTAAGGGTTTTAACTTTCAGTATGCACCCGTTAGGTGTTGCCGCTCGTATTTGTATAATGGGGAGTTTCAATATATTATAACTATTTGGGTTTAGATGTCGCTAAAATTAATATTGTTTGTTCTGATGGCTAAAAGTTAAGTGAATCATCTATAATATTAATGGTTGAATTTCGTTTAATGCAGTAATATGGTTTTGCAAAGCCATAAATTTCCAATGAGTCTCTAATTCACCATAGGCGTTAATCCAGGTAATCAAACAACGGACCCGGAACGAAACACAAACACCGGCATACACAAATAACACGCAAATATATATTGAATCGTACAATTATAAAACACATACTTGTGTTTATACAAATGAACGCGCATGCAGTAGGAACTCGATTAATACGAAGAAAATAACACTAATTTTTCAGACGAATTGATTTTCATTTATTAATAAAATGTCATGCAATCAGTATACAAATAAGATTATATGAATATATGAAATAACTAACAATATTGATGATCAATACCATCAATATCTAATTTGGCAAAGAAATGTTTTTCTATATAACCTCGATTTTCTACCATTAATTCTATGAAACATGTCAAAAAAATTAACACAAACAAAAAAACATAGTTTCAACATTTATAAAACCCGAAAAAAACCGGTTTCACTATATACTGTAAACTCTCAAAACAATACGTCGAAACCCCGGTTCCGCCACCGACTTTCGGAACGGTCACGGTCGGCGCGTTCGAATTTTCCCGCTAATAATCGCGATCAGGGCCGCACGGGGAGGGGCCGTTGAATAATATGCGGTCGGACCCGCCCTGGTCCGACCCTGGCCATCGGTGGGCCCGTGACGGATTGCGGGCGGGACGCGGACCCGACCCGAAACAAACGAATGGATTGAGGCTTTTTATGCGAAATTTATACGTTTCGGCTGTGATTTCAGGGTGTTTGGTTTTTTGTATGTTTGTTGATGTAAGGGTAGTTTTATTGATTGATTAGAATCGATTGATATGTTTTAAATATGCGTATTATAATAATAAAATAATGAAAAACGGGACATTCAAACTTTGGTAAAATATATTTTTTTTACATGAAAAATTAAATTAATTTAAAAAAATTATGATCAATTTAGAGATTCTCATACTCAAAAAAAAATATCGCAGCAGATATAATTTCTTACAAAAGCGTTTTTCGATTACAAACTTTTAGCATGTTTTATTTTTCGTTAGTTGTTTAATTTACTATATACACATATACAATATTAAATAATTACATATTTTTATTTTTAAAAATTTTTGAAAGAATTTAATTTTTTCATCTATAAATTCAGTACAAAAATAAATGAGTCGTGAAATCGTTTCCAAATTCCACACACTTATTGATTATCATATCATAATTATCAATATAAATTTAAAAAAAACTCATATTTTTCTATTTAATTCCATTTGCTGCCAATGCATATGGATATATAGGACCCGTCATAAGGTAATAATTACCTTCAGGAGCACTAGTTGCAATCTGGTAGCCCATAACTGCTGTAGGATTACCCGAACATGCTCCACTTTGGAAAGCATTCCAATCAGTACACTGAACAGCCAAAAATCTATCAGATAAAACACTTTCAGAAAAATAAAGCTCAGATTTTCTATGGCTACAAATTGGGTCCAAGCAGCCAGGCATGTCCTTGCCTCCGTTTGGAAAAAAATCAATATGGCCTAAAATATAATAATAAAACTTGTTATTGATTTTAAAATATATAATAAGAATTTAAATATTTAAATTTTACCGATTGATTTTGGGATGCCCATAGCGCCAAAGTTTGAATGTATTATATCTACAAATTTAGCATCTGTTTTTGTTAATCTTTGGTCGGATAAAGCATTGTAAAAACAAGGTCCACCTGGATCTAAGCCAGTGATTCGATTCAATTTAACTAATGTAAGTTCTTCAAATTTCTTCCCAGCAAAACCAGAAGTATGGGCTCCATAACTGTGTCCAATTAAATGAAAATCAGTTATTCCTCCTATAAAAACAATCAATATTCATAAAACAATTTTTGATTTAAATAAGATTAAATATTATTCAACTTACTTTTATACAATTCAGCCAGTAAAGTCCCAATACGTTCTCCAAGTATTTTAACATAAAATGCAGCTTCAAAAATCATTTCATTAAATAATGCGCCCGAATTCATTATGAAAACGTTTGTATCTGTAGCTTTTTTCAAATTATTTTTTACGGGAACCAAATATGGAAGAAATATTGAACTACCCAAATATCCATGTACGTAAATGACCATTGGCAAATTACGATTGTAATTGAATGTTGACATTATACCTGCATAAGCATTTGGAAGTGTGTATGTTTTAACCTAAAATTTTAAGTCGATTAACATATATGATTCAATTATTGCAATTATTCAACGATATTCAAACTGTATATTTTATTTTTATTATAAATATCGAAAAATATATAAATATATCTTACTTTTCTGCCATTGGCATAATGAGTCAGTGTCACGAAGTTGAGTAGAATCGACGATTTACGAAGTAATTCTTCATTACCCTCTTTGAACATTTGTCTTAAATTTTCACCTAGCAAAAATTTTAAATTACATACAGAATTTTTTTTTAATTATTATTTTAAGTAAATGAAATTCTTACAATCAGTCACAATAGGAACCATTGCATTTTCAATGGGGCCAAAAATTGAACTTTTTATGGTAGGTGCCAATAAAACGCAAACAAAAATTGGGAAACATAAAATTATTTTAGACATATTGAAACTATTTATTTCAATTTATGTTTTAAATAATTCGAAATTTAAATTATTCGTGCCATATTCACATAGGAAAATTCAATTTTTCAAAATTTTGAAACAAGTAATGTTCATGTGAAATAATTCAATCGTCCAACTGAATTTTCGTAAATGAAACTGACTATATATTGATTTCTGACACTGAAATTATATATTTTTTATAAGTCGGATTATAATATAGTTTTATAAGCCAACATTATCAAAATCAAATGTTTTCATTTAAGTAAATATTATTATTATAATAATAATCACTGTAATACTATATTATTTATTCATATTTGTTTTCTGTACAACATAATGGTGTCCCAAAATTAACGCATGATTTCAATTTGCTGCCATTTGTGCAGTAAGTTGTTGGCCACAATGAAAAAATAATAATTTGAGAGCTGAGAGTTTAAGGTTAACAAAAATGGAGCGATATATGATACAACAACGTGTTTTCATTATTGGACAATTTCTCAAAAATAATGAAAGTTTGGCGGCCACAGTTCGAAAATAAAGCAATGAAGCACATTTTCACCTCGATGGCTTTGTTTATCGCCAAAATTGCTGTGTTTGAGGTTCCGGAACCCACATATGACTGCCGCAAAACAAATGCATTCTCAACATGTCACTTTGATGTAGATTTTGGGCTGGAGGCATCATTGGACCATACTTTTTTGAAAATGAGGCTGGTCAAGTAGTGACTATTACTGATGCTCAATATTGCGACATGATAACGCAGTTCTTTCTACCGAAATTGGATGATATTGATGTGATCAATATGTGGTTTTAACAAGACGGTGCCACATGCCATACAGACCGTAAAACAACTCAATTACTGCATGAGACATTTCCAGTCATGTCCTTTCTCGTTTCGGTGATCAAAATAAGCCCCCTTGATCGTGTGATTTAACACCATAAGGTTCCTTTTTTTGGGGTTATTTGAAGTCAAAGGTTTGTGTTAACAAACTCACAACCACCCGTGCATTACACGAGAAAAGCAAACGCTACATCAACGAAATTCAACCACATTTATGCAAAATGGTCATGGAAAATTTCGACAAAAGAGTGCGTATGTGCCAGTAAAGCGATGGAGGCCATTTGCCCGATGTGTTATTTAATAAATAACCTAATCCCATGTACTTTATAATGCAATAAAGCAAAACAATCTAAAGACTAAAAATTGTGTTTTTTTTTTTAATTCAAATCTTGCGATAATTTTGGGACACGTTATATTCAAATATATTACTGCATACAAACATGGCATGTTTTTGGTCATTACTGAGGTTTTTATCACTTTATGGGCAATCATTTTCCATGATTCGTAGATATTTGAATAATAATGACGTTTGTGATGGTCGTCACTCAGTCGGGTGTAATATGCTGACCGTGACCCCTTATTAGGTCACAGCTTAGGTAAAACAGGTGAATCCAGTCATTCACGTGTAAGGAAAGGTAGATGTTTCAGGGGTTTCCTTAAGGGGTTAGGTGGGTTTCGAAGGCTCAAAAAAGCGTATTTTTACTGATTTTTTTTTAATATATCAAATGAAATATTGTATTCAAACAATTTATCATATCAAAGATACGTATTTAAAGAGTGTTTTTTGTATTTTAAAAAGTTGTCTCGGAGTGGACACGATAACTCATGACTGGTTCATCTGAAATTTAAAAACTAAATATTTTCTGTTAGTAAATATTCCCTATCCCCTATATATAATAGCGGATTTCTGTGTGTTCGTTCGTTCGTTCGTTCGTCTGTCTGTGTGTCGATGACTCTCGCGATTTTTTTTCTTAAATTTTTCCGCGACTTTTAAATGAACGACTCGAACGGTACTGATGATGATGATGATGATGGTGATGATGGTGATGATGGATGATGATGGATGATGGATGGATGATGATGATGGTTTTTTTTCCTTTTTTCAAATGAACGACGGGTACACATTTCGAGTTCATACAATCGGGTTTTCACATTTTATCGTTTTCCGTTTCTTAACAAAACCTCAGCCGATGTTATTAACATCGGGCCTATATACTAGTAATATATAAATCTCGTACTTGAACGAAGAAAAAAAACAAACAGTTGAAATTAAAATTTTTGCAAAGTTGTGAAAAAAAACCCATTTTTTGGTCAAATTTTCACACATATTGTCTCATAAAATAAGATGTGATTAAAAAAACAAAAATTCCTACCGTTTAAGTTGGGGGCGAACGAAGACGAACCATTTAGTCGGTCGAATCCGTTCAGCCACCCAAATGTTGTTTTAGTTGCAAGTTATGTCCTCTTAATCGTCGCTCGATGATGATGGTTTGGTAATTTATTTAAATTCATTTGAATTTATAATATATTTTTTATTTGAAGAAGATTACAGAGTATAAAATTTAACATAGTAAATGTTTGAATGATAGTGACGTAGTAATATGAAGTGAAGTTATGAAGTGAAGTTACGTTTCGAATGATTGAAGTGATAGTGTTCTGCGTACGTTTTCCGTACGTACCTTTTATATTTATGAAATTGGTGAAAAAAATGGTATTTGGTTGTGTCTCTTTCTAGTCGAGGTTCCGTCTCGTTACAAAAATGAAAGTCCACGAACCAAATACTTGACAAAAGATCGGTCTAAAACGATATTTTTTTTGGAAGGCGGTGTTTTGCAACATCATAAAAGATGTCATAAAATTAGATTACGACCCGATTCCTTCTTTACAGAAAATATTATAAAAATGACTAAGAAGGGTCGGTCGAAAAAAATTATATTTTTGGAATGCGCAAATTGCCATTGCAGTAGATAAGACTTTAACGATTTTGAAAGTGCTTTAAAATGCACCGTCGAATATTTGCACTCGAAAAAAAGAGCCTATTTATATTCGAGCATTAGATAATTTTATTTTAAAGAAGTCTGTAAAATTAAGTCATTAATAATTAGTAATTAAGTCATTATTAAACATTAAAACCTGTCTATATTATTAAATCTGTTAAAAAACAAAAGGTAGGGCGGTGCAGGAAAAAAATATTTTTTCAGAGAGGCGCAATAGTAAAAAGGTTGGAAACCGCTTTACGCGAGACTTAAAATTCAAGCCTTGAAAAAGTTACGTCAAAAGTTTTAAAATCATCTCTGTTTAAATCCCTTTCGACTGATATATCAAACATTCATTTCTCAAATTTTCAATTTTAATTTTTTCAATAAAAGTTTTCCGACCCATGCACTAAGCCAGTAACTTTAAAAAATGTATATTATATTATGAAAAGAGCTATTCGAATTCGAAATTCATTTTGTTACATTATGCTTAATTTTTCAAATTGAAATTATACACAAAGCAGAACGCAAAATTTAAGACAAATCATTAATCTTTTAGTCTTATATTCACACAAAAATATTACCCTAATAAAACCCCAGAGTTAAAATTCAACACTGTGAACTCCGTATTCAAGCAAAACCATCACTTTACAAACGTTTAGAACGTACATACATTGATTGAACAACATTTTAAATATCAAAATCACCATAACATATTCACGACACTTCCCCAATTCGTTACCCTTCACAACAACACATTTTCAAACCAGACCCACAATTAGTCCAAAATCCACACACAAGCGAACCTTATCAACTTTTATCCAACCAAGACAATACAAAGCGGCGTCGATTGATGGTATTTGCACAAAAACCGTCATCATTAGAGGGCAGTTCGTCGTCTGAAAAGCCGCACAATCCGGCCGTAATTACCGCCCAGACGTCCCCCATAACAACCCCATGTATATAAAGAGTATTAGAGATGTAAGATAACACAGCCGAAAAGAGATAATCCCGAAAACTAGTCGCGAGCACGTGGCCCGGTTATCTAATGCGAGCGCGCTTCGGACACGTGCCGCTGAATCACACGCGAACAAATGGCGGCTAGATTAAAATGTTGCTTTGAAATTGTCCAATTTTGAATTTTTGTAGTTTGTGCATTTTCAGAAGGATTTTGCGAGTATTAAGTTGCGGTCGGGTATAATAAATTCGTCGGATATTATTCGCCGAGGAATTCGCAATATTAACTTCGCGGAGTTTCGTCTTTCTACGAAATCGGATTTTAAGATATTTTTAGATTGATATGAATTTAATTTTAAGCCAATTATTTTTAATCTTATTACGTTTATGAAAAGCTTTGTACATATAAATTATTTCATTTTATTTTCGATTAGTTTGATACAAAAATTGAGTAAATTTTAAAGATTTTTTTTTTCATTTTATAGAAACTATTTCTGTTCAGTGAACCGTGATTAAAACCCACAAAGAAATTCGTTTGAAAAGAAAACAATTGCGTAACCGATATTGTATGTATACGAAGCTTTCTTTGATCAATGACGACAGCACACGTCCTCTTTGTACCATATCTTTTGAAACAGAGCTTTTCGTTTTGTTTTACAAATAATTCATATACAATTTAATCGAAAACTCCAATTAATTCAATTCACTTTAATTTTTTATTAAAAAAAGAAATCAAAGATAAAAAATCTAATATATTTTTAAATAACTTATATAGACTTTGATCGATTTTGACAATCCACAGATGAAATTCTGAAAAAACGCAGACGCGCCGAAAGAAAAGACTATAAATTCAAAGTCGGAGGAAACCAACAGTGAGATTTAGTGTAGAATCAGCCTCTGTGACGTTTTTCGTTTTGTAAATGGCTTCAATTTCCTGTCCACCTCCCGTGGTCAGATTACACGCTCGACAGGCCACGTCCACTGCATTTTCTCGATCGTTTTCTCAGACGAAAAACCTAATTTATACGGGTGACACACTCAATGTATTCATAAGTTATCGGCTCGCTTTTTAAATTAAAAAATCGGCCATTCTGCGCGAATTTCGATTCAAATTTATTCGGCGGGCCGCCGCCTTGGAAAAAGTTCAATATGCCCTGAGAGCGCACTTCACGCAACGGTAATGGTCCAATTAGAATAAATATCATTTACGTTTAATTAGTTTTCGCATAGAAACGGCACACATTTGCATTCCGCGATGCACAGTGCCTCTCGGAGGCCGCATAAAAAAGCAGGAAAAGCCAACAGAACGCGAAAAGTAAGGGAGGATTAAAAGGAAATAAAATAAGCGCTAGAAACGGCTACGTGATTTCCATTCATAATATTATTTCATTTAATTGTATGTCTGTTATGATATTTTGTATTAATATTATTATAAAAGGTAATTGATTTTTTTTATATAAAGGATCTTTACCACTTATTACTATAGAAAGTTTTAATGAATACATGTATTGAGTACTCTGTTTTGAGAATCGTTTAGATATCTTCATATTTGATACATCGATCGAAAAGCCTTTAAGCAGTGATGTTTTTAAATATATTTTTAATCTTTTGAGTGAGGTATATTTGATTTAAAATGTTCCAAATATCGTAAACTGTTACCTGCTTAAGGTTTTTTGGACCATCTATATTATATTTTTTAAATACAATATTATAATATGAATCCAATATTGATTTGACCCAGTTTTTGATCACATTAAAAAGTACTACCGAACAAAACAAAATAAAAAGTACTTTATTTCTAATGAAACTGCCACCGCTCCGACACAGTCTCATTAATCCGTTCACAAATAGACTATAACCGGAAATTAAATCGGTCCATAAAAGAACACAAAAACAAACTCGAAAAACAAAAAAAGAAACAACCAGCAAGATCTCAGACCGAGATATCTTCCTGCATCCATCGCGCATATTAAAAAGCTCGAAGAGTTCGAAAGCTTCTTCGTCGCTTTCTTCCAGTCGCTGAAGAAAGACACAGGGCCTCATCAGGGGCGGGCCCTCGGAGACAAAGGGCCTGTCACTGGGCCGCCGTGGGCCCCTCACTCATCCGAGGAGAGTATAAAAGTGACGTTCGCTCCGAGGAAAATGTCGGGCATTTTTCCCTTTCCGGTGCGATTTCCCTTCGTGGAAAAACTTCGACGCGCGAAACGGGAGCGATTTTTCAAATGGCGATTATGCTATTATCGTCGGGCTGGTTTATTGTTGTTGTACGTGCGTATTTGGGAAATTTATGGGTTTGTTTTTTTTTTTAGGTGGTTTTTAAATTTTGCAATTTGAATCGATCCAATTTGGAAATTTTTATTTATATTTTCGCAACTTCTCAGTCTCCACTTTGCCTTTAAATTTCTATTTTAAAATATCAAAAGTCTTTTTAATTAACACAAGCCTCTTAATATTTACAAACGATTTTTAATCTCATTACAGAGATAAATAAGTTATTTTTAACTAATTATCCTTAACATTTTTTTTGTATATATTGTAAAAACTACAATTGAAATTTGAAAAAAACTTAATATCACCCTGTAAATACACAACCCAATCGCTTTCTTTTATGATATCCATCAAATAGTTTCCCTAAAAACAAAAGATACATTTCTCTAGCGAAGCTCGCACATCCGTGCCCTTTCAACTCTAATCTGACAGCGAACATGAAAAATCGACATAAATGACTATAAAGGCACCACTCGAAGCGCAAACAATCGATGCTATTCTAAAAGCAATAACACAACTATAATATAATACAAAAGCCCTTACAGCGTCGAATTAATGTAAAGCGCTAAGTTCTGAAGCGAATGCACTCGAAATCTGCTCGGATTAATTCTGCACCCGCGCCGATTTATGGCGGTTATTAAATGCAAAATTAAAGTCTTCTCACTCCTGAAATCCACCTTCAGCATCCAATTCTCGCTGGAGGAGGGGCATCTAATTGATAAATGGACCCGACCGAACCCTTCAGACTTTCTCCGTCTATGAATACCCGATTGAGAAAACTCGGTGTCATAGACTATTTTCATGCTGATTTCTTGAATATATTCTTTTTTGATTCAATATTCAGAATACTGAATTGGTATTCCCTTTCAGAGTTAATAACAAAACATAAGTATGCCTCATGTTTTATTATAAAACATCATCGTTTTCGGCGTATACATGATCTGCCAAAGAAACGGGTGATTTTGAATGAAAATGCGTATATTTTAATAATATGACTATATTCATTGTTAATCAAACATTTCTCAAATCAATTTAATATCTACTACATATGTTATATAATTTAATTACAATAACTTAATATCTCATAATTTAATATACTCTGATAACTTCTATAATACAATATTTAGTTAAATCATCCTCAATATTATTGATTCTATAATTTTGATTGCTTTTTCAATCATTTTTAATCAATCAATCATTTAAATATCTGACAAGGTATATGCGATTGATAAAAAAGAATAACTAGAGCTGAAATAGTCTCTAGCTAAACGATCAAAGTTCAATGATATTTTTTTATCTAGTTAATAAACAATTATTTCTAATATATACTTCAAAGTCTCTTCTAACTAAATCAACATCAAAAATCCTTTAAAATTAATTAAAATTGAACCACACCAACCGATTAATTCGATTATAAAACACTTCAACATTTCACTTCAATCACCTATAAAAGCACACAATGGAATTCATATGACAAAAACACATAATACCATATACCATCGGCGAACACCATAACATGGCTCGGCCGCGTTCCGCACGGCCAAGCATCACTTTCCGGTCTGCGATACTCGAACAGTTCGTTTACTCTTGTTAGCCCGGCAAGTGGTAGTGGATAAGAAGAAGAGTCGGTCTCGGTTCGAATTCCGCAAAACCCAAACAGATCGTGACCGAAATAACATGCCGGTAGTGCGTACATGCGAGGACTGTATGGAGAAAAGTTGGGTCCGCTTGGCGGACTTTCAATTGATGTGATTCGTTATTCTTTGAATATTCGCTCCGATCGGGCGAAATGTGCAATGCATTCGTATCTTTAATGGTTGAGTTGTTTGATTTGCGTATTGTTGTTCTTCGATTGGATTTTGTATTGTGGAATATGTCGTATCTATGTTTTGTATGTATAGTTATTTCAAAATTTACGTAAGAAGTAATTTTGATAGAAAACACAGGTTTTTGACTAAAAATTGTTATTTTTTTATTGATTCGTAAAGTATATAGTTTAGGGTTATAAATAAGATAGCATATCAGGTAAAAAGCCTCCACAAAGTACATACGCGCTTTTTAGTTGAAATTTTTCGTGATTGTATTGCATAAATGTGGTTAAATTTCATTGATACAGTGCTTAATTTCCTCCTTTAAAGCATGGGGGATCGTATGCTTGTTGGCATAAACCTAAAATTTCAAAAACCCTCAAAAAAAGTCTAACTGTGTTAAATCACATAATCTGGGCGCCCAATTCTGATCACCAGAACGTAAAATCACACGGCCAGGAACAACAACAGCAACAATAATCAACAATGAAAACGCGTTGTTTTTAACGTAATGCTTTATTTTAATAATCCTAAACTATCAGCTGTCAAATTATTTTTTTTTCAGTATTGCCAACAATTTACTGCACAAACAGCAGCAAATTCGAATCTTACACCAATTTTGGGACACCTATAAAAAATTATGCAATATTTGAACCATCATATGAAATTGGCGTAAGTCCCAAATTTGAAAAACTACGAACTGTCAGCAAACTAACTCAACATCAACCTCGCGCAACATCCGAAAACAACCATCAAACTCCCAAAAAAACAACCGCCACCCTTTGCAAATACGATATTTATAATTTTCCACTCGCACCGTTCGATTGACAATGATCGCGGACGTGTTATGACGCGATCAATCACAGGTGACGGGTCCATTAGGCCGGGCCACAATGCCCACAACACACCGCCAAGCCTACAATGGCTGTGTGGAGCCTTCGCGGTACCCGGCCCAGTACATTTTTATTATTTTGATTGATCCCGAACATCGCGCTGATTGATTGATGACGCCGAAATAATGCCCCGCAGGGCGCGAGCTCGATCATTTAGCGCGCCCCTCGATGATCCGTAATCTGGGCGAAGAAAGGAAAAGCGGAAAATTCGGATTTTTTTTTTCGGAAGCGGGACCTCTTCGCCTCGTTCATCCATTATCATATTTGTGTTTTTCGGTGGGTTTTGTTTTGATCGGATTGGGTTTTCGTGTTGAAGGTAAAGTTATTCTGTATCATATTCGTAAATGGACGTTGTTGGGAAGTTTTTTTTTTTTTTTTGATGTATTGTTCTTAGTTTTTTTATTTAAATGGACTTGTGGATTTGTAAATAAGTTCGAAGCCTTTTATGCTATTCATCATTGAAACTTCAATATTTATACTCTTCGTATTCTTTCATCAAAATAATATAATATTGTTTTATAATATACTAGCGGATAGTACCCGGCGTTGCTC
>JAOXNN020000065.1:405189-436007 GCA_028571205.2 Hydropsyche betteni | reverse complement strand
AGCACCCACAACACAATCACACACAACCAAAACGCAAAACGTTCGAGCAAATAAGCCGATTTGCTCCACCGCTGAAAATTGCACCGAGTCTTTCAGCTATCCCCTACACAAGGCAAACATCTCGAACGAATTCACCCGCGGTAAATAAATTTGAATACCACACAAAATCACTCCGCCAATATAATGAATCGAGCGGAACGCAGCCGGCCCTTTCAGCGGCGAAATAAATTGAAGAATATTTATTGCATGCACAAAAGCTTCAACGTCCACGTTTTCCGCGGAGGCTCTTTTCCCACTCTTCCCACGATCGGCCCATTGTGAGTCGATGGGAAAAGAAAAGCTTCCGTATTTGATTTTGGGGCGTACAAAGCGCTGCACAGCCTCTTTCATATAATACAGCCTTGCAGTTCTGTCCGAGTCGCCAACAATGAGATCCAATTTTTCCAACAATGGACCGCCGAACGATAATGACCCATTCAATTTTCATACGTATATATTATTTTGTCGTATTATATTTTCTTGTAAGACAGGAAAAAAGGTGGTGAGGCAAACGCCTACTGTATCTCGTGCCCGATCTAATTATAAGTGATTTATTTGTATATACTATCTGATCAATAAAATTAATCAATTTTTTTAATGGTATTCAAATTAATTTCAATTATATTTAAATTAGTTTGGTATTTGATCCGATCGTTTGTAAAAAAAATAAGCACTTCAAAAAAGCTCTCATTTTCAACGTAGATTCCGTTTAATATTCATAATAGAACTTCGAGTTTTTCCGGTGCAAAACATGTACTGTTCACAGGGGGAGAGCTGTTGAAAATATTGTATTTTAATCTTCCGAACGGACTTTTTCATTAAAACAACCATGAAAAATGAATGAAGATTCAGCTCAAATTACGCAAGTACATAATTAAAATTTATTCAAAAACAAAAATTAATCAATTTTTCATATTAATCATGCGAAAAATGACTTATTTTAGCGACATTCGTATACGTGAAAAAATAATTAATTTTATCAAAATTACATTAGATGAGCAAACTTCAGCAAAAGCTCGTCCGTCAAAGGCTCCGAAAATGATAAACGGATGCGACAAAACATTTTCGTCCGGTTTTCTTTATTTCAACGTCGACTTTAAAATTCATAAATGGGGTCATTTTGAATTAACATCGCAGGCATTAGGCCTGCCCGACTACGATGATGGTATGGGGCGGGCAGAGCTTTTAAGTAATTAAGCCTTTCAAGCCCGTAAAAATAAGCCCACCTCCCAGCCAAACTCATCCCAAAGACTTTCGGTTTCCCAAATCGAAATCCCTCCTGGAAAATCAGACTCCTTCGACAGAAAAACGGCTCTCATTCAATTCAGCAAAAATTAAACAAAACACTTATTGATTTGACATTTCGATTGTGATAACTTTTAAATATCCACTCAACTTTCTAGGATTCTTTTTTCGTTCTCAATTAATTTCGCAGAAATGGCTTAGTCTTTTATTGCTTTTAAAGAAACATTTCGATACAAGATGGCCTCGTTAAACGGTGTATTCGGATATGTATACTGCGGCTTCGAAAAGCGGGGACTTTTAATTAAACGAACGTACGCCGGGGTAAGGATTCGGGTGTCTGGTGCAAGTTAACTGTCGGTACGTGCAGCAGACTTCCTAATTGCATTCAATACACATCCAGGGCTCTCCCGGGTCCAGGTTTTAGTTAATTTTCTAATTTTCCCCTGCGGAGTGCAAATAAGACCGGAATTAGCAATCCGGTACGTTCTCCCCCGCGGCTGCGAGCCAAAGAAATGCTGAAAACTCTCGACTTTTCCAGTGCACTTATGGCATCGCGAGCACGTCTGTTTTTCTTCTTGAAAGAAATTAAATAAATACCCACTTGTTCTTGGATCCATTTAAAATCCAATTAATTTAAAAAAAATATCTCATATTATACTTTTTAAACACAATTTTAGTCAATAATAAACAAACAGACGTTAAAACATATTCAGAACTACCGAAAACTATCTCGGATATATTTTAGGTTCCGTACAAAAGCACAACTCGAAGTCCAGCTCACGTCCGAACTTAATAATCCCAATGCAATTGCACACTGCATGTTTACGATTATTGCATCGTGTGAGACCAGAAAGCTCGAGCCTTGCGATCTACGAATCGGCTTTTGTGCTCAAATCAACCCCACTTTAACTAACCCCTTTTGCAATTTGGACGTTTAATGCTATGTCCGTTTCCGCATACGTATGTGTTTTTCTTTCGTCGACGTATACTTTTACATTATTTTTTTTATAATAGTTTGTAAGTTATTGGCAATAAGCTATAGTGCGTCACGCAACGTCGCCTGATTGGTTATTGGCGAACTTTTATTTTGATATTTTCTTTATACTCTGTTTTCTATGCATGTCATTTGGTTATATAATAAATTGCGTTTTAATCAAATTGAAATATAATATGATAATTATTTAAATATGATTCGTTCTTCGATTTCGCAAAATTATTCAACTTAAGATTAAGCACAAATCAAAAACTGATTTGCATAATTTTTAATACAATATTTATTTGAATTTAAAAAAATTACATTCGTGATTTCTCAATCAAATAAAACATAAAATATTCCAACTTGAAAATTCTCATAAAAAACAAACACATTTCTTATTTTCATATGAAAAAATGCCCACATTTCCCAAACAAGGAAATATCTGCGACAATCAAAATAACATACAATTCCGCCAAATATGATAACAAAACGTAACAAGCATATTTGAGCCAAGATTACAGAAGTGTGTCGGCGATAAGCGAACTGGCACTCTTCCTGCTCGTTCGGCCAAAACACGTGGAAAAATCTCGGAGGCCGCATTCCGATTAATTTATCAAAAGGCCTTATCCTCGGCTTTATCATAAAAGAAGACTGAAATTTCATTAGGAAGGTTTCATGTCAGCCGACCGTTAGGCCCGCTGTCCAATATGCGTCACGAGCCGAACCCCATTAACGTGCGTCGAGTTGCATTTTATGGGCGAAATTTATAATAATTTTACTGCGGATATTATTATTTTTCAAAGGAAAAATGTTCTTTTAGTCATTCACGGTGGTCGTTAAATTTTCACGAATTTTTTCGCTGACGTAACCTTTGTGTAACTCAAAAATTTTCAGGTTGAATTATTGTTATACAATATCGAATTTTTGATTATTTCTGTATATGAAATTGTTTTATTTTTTATTCTAAATATGAGTATATTTGTCAACATTTGTATATGTAAACGAAAATCGAAACCAGTCATAATTCATCGCATATTTTCCAGCGTAACGTTTCAACACACAAATTTCCGCATCGATTCAATAAACCGTCACGGTGCACCGAAAAAAACGCTGCAAAAACCGAAATATAATAAAAAATAAATAAATGGTTATCTGACTATGTATGGAGGAGAAAAAATCCCGCGTTTTTCAGCTGAAAGCCGTCCTTAACTTAGCGCCCGAGTGAGGCGGCCGCCTACTTGACTATTCATGCTCCATCTCTATGCAATGAGCCATTATTTTTCGTTTTCGAGATTTTCGCGTTTTCACATCAAGTTGACTGCGAATGCGAATATTTGTATGGGAGGCGTTCTAAATATGAAAAATGAAAAAGGAAAAGTTGAACGTGGATTACGGGCCGATTATTCCCTGAGCGTATTCCGTATTTATTGTGGCGTTTTTGTTGCGAGTGTACTTTAGCGTTTTGATGATGTAAATGTGCTGAAAATGTTTTGTTTATTTAATATGTTTTGTGGGATTTTATCAAATATTTTGTAATGTCTATAAAAGGTTATGTTTTTTTAATATGATAAATAATCGCATATTAAAATTGTAGGCTATGATAATTGAAAAAAAATTGTTGTTTTTTTTAATTCAAATTTCTTTTTTATTGAAAGTAATTTCTGTCTTGATATAATATATACAGTAAGATTTACATAATAATTCAAATGTTCATATTTTTTGTGTTTATTTATAGAAAAAATACTTAAATAATTCGTCATTCGATAGGAAAAATTTTCATATTATATAATGAAATATATTCTATTACATCCTCGTAGAAATTTTTTTTTAATAAATTTTTAAAACTCAAATTTAAATTGATATCACATTTTTAATAAAAATAATTTCAAATCATCGTGATTTATTTAGAAATACATCCAATGCTCTATTTACACGGGAGATACGTTCCAGAGACTACCGCCTAAAAGAAATTTAAGAATTTTTTTATTTTTTTTTTAAATTAAAATTAAATGGTGACCATAAAAAAATTATTGATAAGTTTCATCGGTATATTTGGATAGAACTTCCATTCAAATTTACTTGTGTAATGTGTAATGTGAAAAATTTCGAAATGTAAAATCATCAGAAAACATAAGAAATTTTTATTTAATAACTATAACTAAATACATATAACAGCATGTTGATCTGCACTGAATCTTCCATTATAACATAATAACGCTTTTTTTATAAACCGTGTTAAAGTAAAAAAAAAAACATGTAAGAAAAATAATCGGTTCTTCTTCCTTGAACCATGTTATTTCGTAACCCTGTAAAAAAATGATTGAGTATATTTCAATATAAAATACCAAGCAATTATCCATTCTCACCGCCTGATTAATATCAACACATATTTAAAACACAGCCTTCACCCCGAAAAACCACAACTCCACGTGCACATTAAAAAATTGTCAAAATCCCGTCCCGCGCAAATATTTCGGGCGGGAAACATTCTCCGTCGCGCAGAAAAATATTCGAAAAATCCTTTCCCGCTCAATTAGACGCCGGAACTTATTAAAATCGGGCATACACCATCGCTCCATCCGAGGGCAAGGTATTCGAATTATGTCGCGTCCCTTTCGCAACGTAATTGGTCTGAGAAAAACCCTAATAGGAATTGCGACAGAGGTGACTCGTCATCCGATGAAAGCATTCTTCGGCGAAGATGGTAGGTACCTCGGCGAAAATTCGCTTACCTGTGTAAATTCCTTAATCTCGCACAAAATTATTATGTGATGTATTAAAAAATTCCATTTACTTGTTCTATGAAAAAATTTGACAAGTTTTATATATATTTTTTTAATCAAAAATGAATTTGAAGCTCAATTAATTTTGATTCTTTGATAAATTTTTTTTTTATCAAAGCTTCACATTTTTACTAACATAAATGAAATATTTTCATTATTGTAACATCATTGTCATTATGTGTAATCTATAAAAAGGAATCTTTCTGATACCATTTCTAGAAAATAAAATTATTTTTCACTGACAATAATTTCGAGTTATTATAATATTTTTTTTAATATTGTTTTAAACCCTGCTTGATAGTCTATAAAGGCTAAATTTACCATAATTTTCATTTATCAGTAATCTGGTATTTTTTTTACTAAATACCGATTTGCCAGTAAATAAAATTTTGAATAAAAACCGGAAAAAATAAGGAAAAACCAAAAAAATGTACTTCTACACAACCTGACATTTTCTTTAAAATATTTAAAATATGAAAAAATATATTTATCGGTAAATTACCGAAATATTATTTGAATCATTTACCGGAGATGGCTTCCTACCTCTTACGTTCAAGGCTGCTACAGTTTTTGCCCATCAAATTCAACTATTAGAAATATGCATTGATTACCATGACGACAGTCTTAATAACATTTTTATATGATTGAAAAAGTTTAATTTTAAATTCAGAATGTTGAATTCGCCGTGTAAAAACCGTATTATAATATTACACTTTGGTAATAGTATGAATCAATACATTCAACAAGATCAAAACAATATTATTAACAAATGTCAATCAAAATCCATTCTCAGTATTCTACAAAATTTCCGTCCACACCAAAATAGAAAATACAGAACCACTAAGCACGTGCCTCAATTTGAAACCTTATTCGTTGCCTTTCATCTGCGAAGCGGGCACGAAAGCGCAATTTAGCGCTAGAAAAATAATTTTCATTAACGCATAATTAAATTTTAATAAATGAGAAATAAAAGGACGAGAGGGGAAGTTTATTAAGCAGCCGACCTCGCAGTACGAAACGGCAGAGTGAAGTGGTCTGCGGTTCTCACTCGCGCGACCGCAAAAACCGGGATTAAAACGGGAACGAGCCTAAAATGGATGTATTATTTTTTCCACAGGACTCGAACGCACGAGCAGGTAATTAAAAACGAATTTCTTCCACTCTTCCCGGAAAATAAACAGGACGGAGAGAGCACACAGACCTTTTCGCGGGACAGAACCGCTCACGCGTTCTCGGCGAACGGCAACTATTCGCCTCGTGTTTGCAATGTCGATATTTGATTTGTCTCCGTGTGTAATTTCGTGATATTTACAGAGCGTAATTGAAAGTTGGCCTGTAGAATTGACCCGCCTTTCGATTTTGCCCTCGGGATCGACGGTTCACTACACCTGCGCAATTCGGAAACGCTCCAGGGACTTGTGGAGTTTCTATTTTCTCTATCTGATGTATTTTCGATATATTGATATTTCACCCAATTAAATTCTTCATATAATACATAGTCGAAACTTACATACTTATTAATTTCAGAACAAAATCATAACACTTTGCTTTTAAAAAAATCAACGATTTGCACGCAACTATCATTTCCATAAATAGTATTTGTAATACAATAATTTATATTATTATATTTTATTCGTATCTTTGTTTCAAGGCTTCATTTTCAATCTAACTAAATACAAATAGAACCCAATTCAAACTGAACCTAAAACCGTTCAATGAACCCTCAATAGTAAGACCCTTCCGAAAATTCTAAATTAAGCATTCAATTGATTCTATCCAATATTTCTGTACCTTTATTTACTCCAAGCATACAACATCCGATGAAAAATATTCCGAATAGAATACATACGACATTTAAGTAAAGTCTAGATCAAAAATATTTCTGCGAAACTCCTTTTCGATGAAACGAACGCGATTTTTTTTACCGTAAGCAAAAGCTCACTTTGACTACAGACAGTTTGAAAGGGCACATTACGAAATTGCGCAATTTATTATGCGTCTATGTCGATGCAACCTTATATATTGCAAGACGTAAACATTTGTGTTTGTAGACGAGACGAGTTAGTCAAACTGTATGCAAGTTGCACTTTGATACTGTGCCCAAGTGCAACTTGTTACGAATTCGTAAACAAACACACGCCGTGGCTATATATTATCTTTGATCGCGTATGAAACGATTTAGTTTCGGTGTGTACAAATTTACGGCATGCAAATTCTCGGAAACTTAAGACATCGATATTATGCCTTTGATGTCGAAGTTGTATTAATTCATTTCATTGTCGAAATAATACGCAGAATCCGAAGCGCGCGAGTACTTTCACTTCAAACAGCCTGCATCCACCTTGTACGTGGTAAAATATGGTTTGAAAACATCATACGTGAGATAGGCATCTCGGGTTGAATTTAACCCGCGAAAACGTCCTGGCTTTCGCGATTGTTATGCTATTGTTATTTACGTGTCGGTCGCTTTCGGGCCTCGCGATTATTATTGCGCGCGGCGAGTATTACCGTAATTAAATTAATTAAGTTGCCGGCTTCGTGTTACCGTGCACATACATAATATTAGATGTATTGTATATATAATGGGAGGGGTGTAGGATCGAAATCCACAATATATTATAATTATTATCGTTATTTATTCATCAACATCATATGTATTTTATATAGTATCGACTTAAGAATAAAAGTTTTTCGATATCGAAAATTTTCTTGGTCAGAATATTAAAAATTTAACTTTTGATGATCAGGATAATTAATTTATATCACTTCAAATAGCAATTTATTTATGAATTATTAGTTATTCATCAATGAACTGATATTACTTTTATTAACAATTCGTAAGAAAGTATTCAAAAGTTTTCAAGTACATTCACTCAATTCTTTTTTTTCAAGGGGGATAGATACAGAAATTACCATGTAAAAAAATATACCGTGACCATATAAAAATTGGAGATATGTATTAGTATATTTGAATAACATATCCATCGAAATGTTCTTTATAAAAATGAATATTGTGAAAAATTTTGTCATATAAAATCATCGAAAAACAACGAAATTTTTATTTAATAACTGTAATTACGTAAGCACATATAATTGTAATAGTATACTGGCCTACATCGAATCTTATCATTATGGTATAATAATATTTTTTGAGTGAAAAAACAGTGTAAACAAATAATCGGTTATTCTTCCTTGTACTGTATAATTTCGGAGCCGTGTAAAAAGAGGATTGGCTGTATTCAAAAGGGAAACCAATCATTTTCATAAAATTACGAATATATTACCTATCTAATAAAAAAGAAAATATATTCAATAGAATATCTCGTATAAGCATTCATTAAATTTAATCAAATAAAATAACACATTTCAAATTCAAAATCCCTATAATAAACAACAATAAAATAGCACCGCATAAACGCGCAACTTTCCGCAATTTTCCGCAGATTCGCCCATATAAAAAATGTGAGTTTTGGCTCAATACACCCCATATATTTCAGTACGTGTATGCTTTCGAGTTTAAATTCGAGCCCAAGCGAACTGCGCGCTGATTCCGGGGCGATAATTATGTTTGGAGTAGCGCGCGCCGTTTCGCCAATTATTGCGCGGACCCTTTCCGTCGAACAATTCAATTTGTGTCGTATATACGCTGTTTTGGCAACGCATTATGAATTCAGAATGTGCTTTGTAGTTCTTCTTATGTAATTCATGGAAAAAACATCGACTTTTTATGTGGGTTTGTATAATAGTATTGAGTTGTATGATCGATAAGAATTTTTTCATGTTAAATGTTAGGTTTTTTTAGATTCAAAAAGTTTTCTGTTATGAACATATAAATTTTTACTAAAAATCCTTTATAGTGAAAAACTAATATCGCGTTATATTTAAAAATTTTCATTCAAAATCCAACTCGGATATAAAACATAGACCCTAGAGAAGCATCTAAGCGTACATTTTCCGTGGGAAACGCGGCGTGTCTCTGAGATATACGTACTGAAAACTCTCTTTTTTTAATACATAAAACGCTTTCGTTCCGCTAGATGTGTCCTGTGTCCCGTGTCCCAGAACATATATACCCGGCGGCATATATTTCTGCGGTTTTACGGGATTTTCCGGGCGAGAGATGCAACCGCACGCATATAACGCATCCCGCAGGCTCTCACCTGGCATTTCATTTCACTTTTTTTTTCTTTTTTCATTTTTTACGGACTATTTTGACACTTTTATATGCTGAAAGTGGTCAGCTTGCGGTTCAATTGTATGGTGTTATATCGCATGCATGTGTTGAATTCAAACCCCACTAAAAAAAACCAAGAATGAAGGGTCGTTTTGTCATTTAAGCATATTTTTTTACATTTTATATTATTTTATTTAAAATATAAAATTTTTAGTTTAATCAAATATTAAAACATCAAAGAACCCTTCAAAAATATTTTTGTAAATATTATTCATGCAAGATTATAGATAGTACTAAATATTCAAAATATGACTCAACAATCATTATAGTACCAAAGCGTGCTAGCATAAGATAAAAATTCAGACATTACCCATTAAACTACACACACCAAACTATAGTTTGCATCTATAATACAAAAGTATATCACTCGTGCATTTTCCGCGTATATATATGTTAGGCGGCCGCAAGAAAGGAAAAGGGTCTGAGCATGAATCACGCCGGTGCAGAAGGGCCCATAAAAATGAGCCCCGTTAAAAGCTTAATGCTTGTACCCTTTCACTGTGGCCAATCGTAGTACAAAGATAAGGACCGTGGCAATGTCATTTCTTATTCTTAATGCCCTGCTATCGGCGCTAAACTGGAGAAAGAGGATGGAGTGGTGCAATTGTTGGCCAACATTATATACGTTTTTTTCTGTAACAAAAAAAATGTTTATACACGAAAACATTTCTAATTACCCCCAAATATTCTTCAATTCGAAAATTTGTTCCATTTACACTAATAACCCGATTCATAATATGAATTAACGAACAATTCATATGAGCAGCATATATTCCGGCGATAAATATACGATGTTAAATCGTGATTTGTACCAGTACAATGCGTCATCTCAATTTGCCGAGGCCTGGGGGGTTTGTGGGCATGTTTATCTGAGGATACGGCACGTGTCAGACTATCATAATAGCTCAGGAATAAACAAATTGGCCACGATCCCTAGACTCGTATCGTATAATCGTAATATGAGGAGCGTCCGTCGGAAACGTGGCGTCCAACTGGGACGTCTCGCTGTGAAGCCTCGTGCTTTTTATTCGGATGATGTGTGATGGTCTTGTTAAGGTGGTTGTCGGGTCTGACGGAGCTTTTGTGGAAAATTTCAGGGTATATTTTCTAGAAATTCAAGAAATTTTCATAATAATGGAATCTAAGATCGTTCGAGTTTGATCGATTGGATATTTTTTATATGAAATTTCGATCTGAAAATTTCGTTTATAGAAAAAATATCATAGATGAAAAGATGTTATGTACTTTTCGGTACAATTTTGATTAAATCAAATGCATCCAGTCCAATTTGAAACAAATTTTCCAATGACCAACTCTGACATCTATCTATAGCGAAATTCCATGCCAATCCGTTTCTATCCATACGTACGTTCATTAAAAGCTCAACTTTCAGCATAATGCCCGCTGATACAATTTTACTAACGAGCCGAGCAATTTTCAATCTGATCTACAGGGCATCCGACAAATTTCGCACTCGCTCCAATCAGATACGAAGGCCACAATGGTTGAATTTCTTAAGCCCTTAGCTCGTAACTAAGTCCTAACGGTTCGACCCTTCGACATCGGGTGTTAACAAAAGGGACTTCTGAAAGCGACGAAGCGAAGGCGTCTAATGCGTAGACTTATGTGAGTCTTATTTCGTATTAAATTTAATTAAATTATGTGTTGCGGTTGTATGTCGGTGCTTCGTATCGGGCTATTAACTTATTGGTCACTCTGCTTGAATTTAATTAATATGGGTTATTTTGAAGTTTGTGATAGAGTGCTTAAATTTTGATTTATGGAAGTTTTTAAATAAAATTGTATTGATTTTTTGTTCTATTTAATTTATTAGACTTGAGGTTTGATTAAGTCCGTTCAGGTCGCAATTTATGTACGAAATCCGATGACGAATCTGCTAGCATATCTTATATTAGAATCTTACATTGGGACACAATAAAACGACCCTTATCTGAGCAATACGATTGCCCTTGTACGACGAGTTATTTTGTGGATTACAATTGCGAAACATCCCCCATAAAATGACAAAAACGTGACGTATCTAATATGCCGTTTATCAAATGCACATCTCTAATCTGATGAAATTCGTATGACTTCAAACCAATGTCATTCAGCGAAACTCATATTGAAATATAAAATGATTTTTTTTCATTTAATTTTGCAAATAAACTGATAGATGGTGCTTTAATATTTATATTTCTTAAAGAAAATATACAAAAATACATATTATATAAACTAAAATTTTCATAAATCACAATGAATAATTAACTCAGCGACAATCGAGAATCTAGCGACAATGGGCCTTATTTAATAAATCTTCATCAAACGGATTCCCACCCACTCAATCATCGCCATATTTCGCACACACCCCCATAACATTTTTTCACAAACCACTGTAAAAACCACGTTTCATCCCCGACTAGCGATAAGCGTGAATAATGCGAGACCTGGCGAGGACGAAGCTCCTCCAGCATTTACCATTTGATATATCCCATATACCCATATATTCCATAATCGGGTCAAATTAACGGCTACGCATTTAGAATGTTCTAATTGGTCGCCGTGGAGAGTTTTGAGTGTTATGGAGAGGAGCTGATTGAATTTATCGGCGCCGCAGAGACTAATGTACACATTAGGCGCCCGAATCAATTAACGACGATCGTCCTGAGGAAAGGACACCTTTGTATGAAGGGGTGTTAAAGTGTTTAACTGCGTCCCGATAAGGTGAAGTCGAGTGGTTATCATGGGACGTTTTCGGTCTTTGGTCTCTTTGCGTGAGGATGGGGTTTGTATGCGTTTTGGTACTTTGTGTTTTTTATAGGAAGATTATGTTTTTGGGTATGAGAGAAACGATGGTTTTGTTTATAGTAGTTTTCGAGTTGTAAAATATGATATATAAGTATTTTTTATTGAAATGAAATTTTTTGCCTTATTCCTTCAACTTAATAAAGGTGGCCATTGTTTGGTGCGTCTTTCGGTTTCTTTTTGTACCGTAATTTTAAGAATTGAATAGATATCTGCATACTTAATACATCAATCAAAAAGACTTTAAACAGATTTTTTTTAAATACTTAAAAACTTTGGACTTCGTTCTCTTTAATTAGAATTATAAAAAAATTATTATTTGTGAGATTTTGGATTTTTTCTCAAAATTCAAAAAAAATTATAATAGCTCTTAAAACTATGATACTTTGAACTGAGATATATATGGTATAAGTTTTTCCAAATAACATGACTTATCATTTCCTTAAAACTTATCTTTAACCTTTGTACCACATTGTATTAACTATTAACTATCAATATTATATTTTCAAATATTCCAATATGTCAAAACAAAACTATTAAAATAAACTATTATTACACTAAATTTAATCTCATTTCAATATTTCTATACTAAATTCAAATTTTCATACACAATAGGATAATTAACTATTAGGTACTATAAATTTCATCTCATTTTGAGATTTCCAGATTTTGCAATCTCCTTATTAGGTTCAAATTTTCATACGCTATCATCTCATAAATTTTTCCCAAGCCCACTGAAGAATTCACGTCCAAAAACTCCCAAATCCTCATTAACCCGATCTCATAATCGTCTAAACAACTTAAACAACCACACGCTCAAATATACACCACCATAAATATTTACCACAATCTATTTTGCGGATTACGCTTCCGGCAGGATAAGCACGCAACACGTATGCCGACGACGCAACTTTCCTATTATTAATTAACGCAATATTAATCCCGAACAACGATCGTTCATATAACACTTTAGAATCGTACGGTATCGATTCGATGGCCTGAGGGCAAATAATCCTTAATCAGGAGCACGCGGCGCAGGCCGTCGAAATTAATCGCGGCTTTGAGGGCCCTTCGCGCTCACAAAGGGCCCAGGACTAATCCATTATAAGTGTTGCCCACCTATACCCCCATTGTGGATTAATTTGGTCAGAGATTTAGGAGCGGCTCTGGCAGTTATCGGCCTCTCGTTGTTCGCCGGCCCTTTATGCTGTGGCGTGTGGTCGGAGTGCGAAAAAAGGAATATTTTTTTCATATGTGAAACACGCTTTAAACGAAAGGGTTTTGTGCGTTGTAACTCTAATTACATGTGGGGTGATTAAGGTTTTTTTCGTGTCGAAGAAAATGTTGCTAAAAATATCGGAATTCCCTTGCAATTTCCGCGCAAAATTTTGCTTGTTTCGTATGAAAACGCGGGTCGTCGAAAGCAAGAGTACAATTAACGAGAGCGACCCACCTGATACTGGAACCTCATGAATGATTCATGGCAATTTACATAGTCAGTTAGCTGCTGATTCCACGCAGACGTTGACCCAGTTATTGTACAACGTTATTAAATAACTACAACGTAAATAGCGCCTCCGCGTTCGAACATGCTGTATTCTCACATGAATTAAAAATGAATACGATCAATAAACAAACTTATTTTACTTTATTTATTATGTATTATTAAACCTTTGATCCATACAAAAATTTCAATATTGAAATCGAATTTATTCTCCTGACAGACCAGTGAGTGAAAAAAAAACAAAAATATCTTTAGAACCAGAAAAGTTGATAGTCTTTTTTTATCACTAATCGATGATTCATTACAATAATTTTCTGTATTAATCGGTATGCAGGATGCATTACTATGTGTTTTATAACCAATTTTGTCAACGCATATTTTTACCTATTCGATTGTAAAATGAATGACGCGTGAACACCAAATTTTGTCGGAAATTAAATTTAAATAAAAAAAAACAACATTCGACTTTTCAATGCTTAGTTTTAAGAATATATCAATAAATCCATATTTGATCAAATGAAATTACTTAATAACAATATTTAAAAAAAAATTATCACTAAAATTATATATACTAATGTCCAGAAGACACCACGTGAATAACGGTTACAAATCGCCCACGCGAGTATCTGAAGTTTATGGAAATCAATCTTTAATTCATCTTTAGATCATATCATACTACATTTAACATCCCTATAAAAATCTAAAATTTCATAACCCACATCATAACGATTAAAACGCGAAACCTCAGCCGAATCCTAAACGCAAACGGACCTCGACACTGCCATCCAGACCCGTCCGACATCCGAGTCCATCAATACACTAAGCTCACGATATTAGAGGGACCTCGTTCGCGAACAAAGGCACCAGCGATAAGCTGAATTATAAAGGCTTCGCTGATTTCGAAAACACATGTACGCGAACCGTGCAGAGCCGCCCCCGCAAAAAGGTAAACGCTTAAGTTAATTTAATCCCACCTCGGCCTCCCCACCCGCGGCAACATATTAAACAAAAGCTTCGAGTGTATTCAAATCGCTGGCCCGCACAAAAGCTTGCGACCGGTGGGCGAGGGGGGGGCGGGGGGAGGCGGGTATCTGACTTGCCCAAATGTGCCCGAACAATGGCTAATCCGCGGGCTTTAGAGTTGCGCGCGCAAATCCCTACGTGCAGGTCGCCAACTCTCGGAGCCCTTCGCCATTCGAATGAGTCAACTTTCGATTTGGTGCGTTTGTTAAGGTCGCGAGAGAGTTTCGGGCGGGTGCGCTGGTGCGAGTCGGGCTTAAGCTCGGGATTCGGGAGTGTCTTCGCGGCGTGGTGGTGCATCGTTGTTGAAAGTTATGCGGGTTCATAGTTTTGAGTGTGGTCGCTGGGAGGGTGGAAAGGGGGTGTTTGATGAGATTATGATATGGTTTTTATGGAAATCTAAACGATTAGAAAAAATGAAGTTGGGATATGTGGTGAGTTTTCAGTTGGCGATCTATAGCCAAATCATGTGGGTTTGTATCCAGTTAAAGGCGCGATCACGTTATTATAAAATAATAATACTTATTTTCGATCTGAATGCCTGAATTAAAAAGATGGAATTACATAATTGCGTTTAGTTTTACTGACTGAGACATACAGACTTTGCCCAACCCCTTACGTTCAGTTTTTTTAAAAGAAAAGTAGAAATAAACGTTATAAAATTTCAAAATTTATACTGGATACAATTCCACATGATTTGACAGCTGACGATTTGTATACAAGGCGCCAGTTATATCATTTAGCGCAACTTCATCTTTACCGAAAGATTTTTCTTTGTCTAATAATGAAAAAATAACCACCTAAAAAACAGTCATCCATTCGGATATTGAATAGAATATTCATTTCGTACCATTAATATCATATAACTTATTCAATTAATCACTAATCCCCACTTAACATCAATGAATTAAAAAAAACTTCAACTTCATGAATAAGTCATTAACTCCCGTTTTTATATACGAATTATATGATTATATCGTACCAAAAAAACATTATATACAAATATTTTTCATAATAATCTATTGCAAAGTTTTCGTAAAATTTTCCGAATTTTCATTCAGGGTTGATATCCCCTGACTCACGTGTATATTTAGACGCAAATAAATTGGATCGTTCCTGAGTTGCACCGGGGGTTATTTGTGGGTCTGGAAAATATTCGCAGCCGGCGTCCGATTTATTTATTCCGGTTGTCACGTGCATTATGAATGCACTTTTTTTATTATTATTTCACCACGAGTTATGCATCTGATGCATTACTCCTTCAAATAGTTTCACGCATGAGCATGGAACTATTTCAATGCGCAACTCCACATATTCATACGACCGCAACCGCAATTTTCCAGATTTATTATTTTAATAAGGTTTTAGCTCATGAGAAATTATTAATCGTTTATTTTAACCGACTAGTTCATTAATATTATATTATCATAATATAGTACTCAAATATTTATAGGATACGTTCAGATTCGAATCTGTATTATTATAGCGTAAATTCATATAAAGCTATTTCAATATATCTTTGAAACTTCTGATTCGATTTGGCATCGAGGAATCGGGCAAAACTATTTTCCGAGACACTTTTTTCTTTCGAACTCCATTAAGATAATGGCCATCGGATTATGTGGAGCGGACCAGGAAAACGCCGACGAACCCGACTGCTTCTTCTGCATAATTTATACAACTCAACCCCTCTATGAAATGCTAGAGGTTCTTTTGCCATCGTAAATCCTCGAGTCGGCGAATTTTGAAAACTCCGATATCCAAACGATAGACAGAATTTGGGGCGCCGAATCAAAATTCACAATATCCGCATAGTATAATTTATGGTTCGAATATAATACGAGCACTTAATTTTTAACACTATTATATGCGACTTTCGGTCAAATTCGACGATGGCGTTTCGCCCCGAATAGTTCGCAATACAACGCCGAACTATGCTATTGAATTAATTTGTCGCGAAACCGTCGAGTCGTCTAATTATTCGGCATCCGGCTGATTTATCACCTGATAATTTGCAAGCGATATTATTACGCTTAATCAACTTTGCACAAAGCTGTCGAACACGGCACGACACGACGTCACCTATAAATCATGTGATTAATTAATTGTAGGACGCAAAGGGGTTGTTGTCTGTCAGTTTCTGTTATGCGGTTCATGTAAAAACCGTTAAATGATCTATTTTTTTTCATTTCAAATACTTCGATTTGTATTGAAAATGAATATTTTTTAATTAATCTTTACGGTACACATTTGAGTGTAGAGTTATACATGGTGTTCGAACAAAGTTCCCGGCTGAAACACAACTTTCAACTGAATACCGCTGATTTATGCGAGCCGGTCAGTCCCGCCAGGGCAGCTCAATTGATTTCATATGAAAATATGCCCCCCAGTCAGCAATTTGCCCCGTTGCACTATTCAGTGCATCCCCGATATGAAATAGGCGAACGTACTCGTAGAGCCGATTACGCTCTTCAAATTATAGCGGTATGGTATGGCATGAATGAACAGTGGTGTAGTACGTTCATAAAATGTGAAACCGCTTTATTATTTTTTTCTTTATTTTATTTTGTATTCGTATGTTGAATATAATAGATTCTCGATAAATCCATGATTTTTATGTCGACGGCATAATTGAAGTGGTTTTTAAATGGCTGAATCTGAAATACGAAGATAAATTTTCTATCTAATTGATTGATCAATTTATTTTCATATTCTGCATAAAAATTAAATAGCAAAAATTATCAATTTCCAAATGATTATAAACCAATACGCATCTATATATAAATTGTAAAGCTTATCTTCAGATGATCAGTGAAAATCAATCTTTTCGAAATTTAACTTATTGCATTAAATTTTATATGCGTTTCAAGTACATTTTTCAATCGGCTCTATTTTTTCAGGATCATCATATGTAAATCGGTAGAAGGTTTATATATCAACAAATACATTCTTCTGTCACATTAAAGTGGAGAACAAGAAATGTGATTTTTCTTCGACGCCAGAAAATCCCCGACTGTATAAACACGCACACAAGCGACTAGGATGACAAACGTTTGACATTTCATGAATACAGAACGGCGCCTGAAAAATGTCAGGTAAGAAGCGGCCCTTTCATATTTTCCTCGGTGATTTCGCTCCTTACAATTTTTGTTTTATTTCATTCGACGTATTTGCTTATAATGATGCAAAAATTTTCGCTGGAAGTAGAGCAGGCTGGTCGTTAAAATCGACGGCCTCCGGATTTATTTATGTCATATTTTATCGGCGTCTGTCAATCGTTTTTTTATGATTTTTCATTTCCACGAGTGGTGTACTCAAATTGTCGTCGCTCGGACGTTAATGAAGGCTTTGACGATTTTGAATGATAAATTCTATAAAATATTATTGTGTTTTCGGGACGTTTGACGAGCGGTTCTATACGAATTCATATGTTCGAACTGTTCCACTCGTCGGTCATTAATCATGTAATTATGATATGATTGAACATCCGTTCTATTATAATGGTTTTATTCAATTTAATAAACAATCGTTAGTATATAATTTAGATTCGTATAATAATTATTTATACATCAATATTGCTATACAAGGACAAATTATATTCAAATAATTTCCGGAAAACCTCATTTTCATTAAAAACATATATAAATCCCTTAAACCTTGAAACAGATTCATTGAAACAAGTTTTTAAACCAAACCAATTAAACTTGACCAATATTTTAAATCATCAAAATTTATATGCGCTTCATGAATAAATTGTATAAAAAATAAATACAAAAACAATCGATCCAATTCAACCGAAGCTTTTGCTTCTCAAGAAAAGGCGCTCACAAAAACCGGCCACGTTGTCGTAAAAAAATAATCGAATTAACCAACAACGGGGCAGATCCTTAGGGAGGGGCCGGGGGATGAATTATTGAAGCCCTCTTTATGTATGAGAAATTGTGTGATTGTAATTTTGATGCCTCCATCAAAGGATTTGGCATTGTCGGGTCATCAGCGTTCGGCGCACGTCCCTCGGCCTCCCCGAGGCTTATCGCCGCGGGGGCTTTCGTTTTTCAAACTGACGTGTGTGTATGTGTGGGTCCTTTATAGGTCCTTATGGGTCGTTTTTGTGTATGTGCGTCGGCTTGAGTGGCGGCTTTTCCCGCTTTTCCTTTTCGGGAGGTCTGGAAACGAGCGTTTTCGGTCCGCGCGCAGGTGATGTCCTTTTTGCTGATGGCGTTTATAGGTCGTTGTCGAGGACGTTCTGATGGAGAAATGTGTGGAAATCCATTGTATTGTTATGGAAAATTGTTTTTTTGAAAATGCTTTTGAAGCGTTAGTGAGAACCAGAAATGAATAAAGTGTTGAAATGCCTTTTTTTTCTTGGTATAACGATGACTATTTCAAAAGAAAAGGTTTTATAAAGCCAACCTTTTTTATTAATTTTACATAAAAAATGTATGACGTTTTGTTTTCAACACACTAGAGTTCAACACATATATTACTTTTACAAGTTTTTATATCTAATAATAGTTTAGTTAATAATAGTTAGTTTTGTGTTGATATAAAAGTTTTTATTTATATTTATGGATTAAACACACAATAAACAAACAAAAAAATAAAATTTGTCTTCCATGTTGCCTTTTATTCGGGTATTATTACTGTGCAAACGCGACATTTTGGTTTTTTTTTCTTAAAAGTCAGAATAATAATAATTCGAAAACTATGATTCTTTGAACTAAAGTATATTTAGTTGAAAATGTTCCAAATAACATGACCTATCACATCTTTAAGGCTTTAAGAAAACCTTATTAACTTTCAATATAATCTAATATTGTATTATTTCATAAAAATTTTTCTAACCATTTTCCTCACCACCCAAAAAAAAACAGAATACACACATTCATTTTATGTGAAATCGACCTAAAGCACCTAATGAAACTAAATCATCCATCCCAAATCCAAATCCAAACACTAAACGATCAACGAACTCAACCTTCAGAAACTTCCCGAATCACATACCAGAAACCTCATCAAATAGCTGAAAACCCCTGAAAAAATATCCGCGAACTGAATGCGTCGTATCGAATAAAAAATGCATCTCTGCTTGCCATAACTACCGATTTCGCGTAAACGAGATCCACAGTGTGCACATTCGCGAGAACCGAACCCGATTTAGCTCGGAAGTGAGAAATACGACCTGCTCTTATGACAATGGATGTTGTCGGGGGTTGATAGTGTGTAGTAGCAACCCCTAGCTCGATAAATATATAATATGGCCGGTATGCGAAGCGTTTTGGTATGGATTGAGTTCTGGGTGGGTGTGGAATTTTCGTCATATTTGTTGTTATAGAGGTTGACTTGTTATTGTTTGAGTTTTATGTGATTTTTTGCTGTTTTATTAAATTCATATTATTATATTTGAGTTGGGTATTATATATAATTTTATATTTAGTATACTTGAGATGGGTATTATTACTTATTTTCATATTGTGTTATATGACGTACAAAATTGCTCTTATCGTTAATATCATATGTTGAAAAAATAAAAATTTCATTTCTTTCTTATCTTTTCTTCATCTCTCAATGTTGCGTAATTCAATTACCTATCTAAAAAAAATATTTATTTAAATAATTCGTAGTTTTGATTTGGAGATAAAATTTTTAAATAAAATAATTTTGTAAATCAATAGTTTTATGAATTTTTATATAGATGTCGTCACTGTATCTTATCCATTTGAAAAAAAAACATCAATTTGGTAATTAATTCAATTTTAGTCAAATGTATGCAAAGCTTATTTGATATTAATTTTAATTGACCTTCAGGTTTTAAGAAACTAAATACATAATTCAAATATATAAGATCTTTACTTTTGACATTTTCGCATAAAAAATGGGCATTTTTTTTCGAATGCATCTTTGCATTTTCGATATGAATATTAAATATTCTATTATATATGAAATAATAAAAAAAAAAAACAAAATGATTTGCTTTCGACGTTTCTTTACAACGGCATAAAATTTATTTCATATGAAACAATTTTTTTCAAATAAAATCACACAAAACTTGAAACAGGATAAGATATTTTTATTTAACAAACAATACCCAAACAAGTTTTACAAACTTTATAAAAAAAAACTATTGTGCTGTTACATTATGCGAAAGCCGAAATTAATCTCGCAAGCGAGACATTATTTTCGAAAACGTCGAAAAAAAGTCATCGAACATGATAAAACAACCCGAAAATAAATCGCGACTTTTTTTCTTCCAACAACACATTAATTTGCGAAAAACCTCACACGAGAACGCCTCAGAAGCAATTACTCGCCGGCGTCGGAAAAGCGTCAAAAGTCACAGTTTTCCCCGGGGAGAAAATCCCGGATTTTTCCTAGACGTTTTTCGCAATCATTGTTCGGCTGTTTCGGCGGCTCCTCCATTTTCGCGGATGCTTTATCACTAAAAGAAAGCCTCGCAATTTTCCTTACCCAAACGAAAAAAAAATTCGGATTTATCAACGCTCAAACGCGTCTATTCCATTATGCATGTTTCACTTTTTACACATGAAATTGAACGTTACTATTCTTATGAAGCCGGTTGACACATAAAGAGTGTTTGATTTCATTTGCTGCTTTATATAATAAATATTGAAGTTATTTTCGAGAAAACGTTGATCACTTTTACCTTGTAATCTTCTCGGTTTATATAATATAATTTGTTTATGCATAAATAAAATGCATCAATTACGTTGTAATAATCGTTATATACACATTCAATTAGCATACGATTGTATTCACTGTTTGTTTCGCTGTATCTAAATCGAGATGATAATTTGACGATTCAACAGACGAAAATATATTAAATAAACATTTCCTTTATAAAAAAAAACATATTATGGTTTCTTTGTATGAAATTTCATTTTATTATCCATCAAACCGGTTGTCGGAAATTGACGCATTTTTTTTTCTAAATGGTATACTCACTTTTTATGTATCCTACGCAAAATATTAACCTTGATAGTTTTTGCGATTCTGTATTGTTATGTATTTTTTTTTTATTTACTTGTAGCATAGCTCTAAAATATTTATCATCTTATCTATTGTATAATTCTTTAACATCATGAAATTTCGTTTTTATATTTTTTCGGAGTTCAATAAATCATCAATATTTTTCAAATATTTATTTACCACGATCCTCTTAACGATCTGAAATATCAAATATAATAATGCAAGTGAAAATAATCAATAACAATAAACATTATGACTCATTCAATACATACTAGATCCAATTTCGCGTGCATGATTTTTAATCCGTTTTCGCCGAGGGTCTTTCGAAAGACGAGGATTTCCGCTAAAAGTCTGGTGAGGGATAATTAACCTTTTGCCTGAAACAATAATATAAATCCGGCTCTAATACCCCGACGAAATAACTCGGTTACCTTGGCAGCGTGACCTGAGCCAAATCCTCGCCAAATGATCATAAATGTTCCCCCAAGTCTGATTCTTCTTATATTTATAATGATGCATCCTCCAACGAGAATATCGAAGATGCAATGTATCATAGTTGCTTTAATGAACCGGCTAATCTCTTGGATATTAGATTTTTTTAGTACAATTTTATAAAAGTGCATTAGAATAGAATAGAATCCGATACTGATCTTTTAGATTCGTATAATTCCCGAAAGTATTTAAAATTTATATTTATAATCGCATTTCTGTACTATATGTTATGAATTTATTTTATAAGAGTCTGGAATCAATAGCTGTCTTGTGATAAAATATAAGCATTAGATAATAAAGGTTAATTTAAAAGCCCCCCGCGGAGAGACTCAAGACGTTCCAGTGAGTGAACCCTTGTTTTGTGCTGGAAGAAAGGGGAATTTTTGCCAAGAAAAAAACATCTTTGAAGATAATAAAGTTCGAGATTTATTATAAAAATTAATTTTTGTATAAAATCTAAAAAATCTTTATGTGTTTATAACAGGATGTTTAAATTTATAAAAATTCAACAACCTGACACGTCAATCAAACTGATGAATAATCAATGCATTTTCATATTGAAACATTTAAAAGTGAGATTGACAAAATTCTTGAAAACTAGTTCTAGCGGATTCAATAAAAACCAGAATTATAAATTGATCAAATATCATTGACGCCAGATTTTATCATTCCAAAAATAAAAAATTACAAATCTTTCAAAATAAAGTTTTTATAACACATTATACGGATACTTAACCATAATCGTTTTATGACCCAAGACGAAAAATACAAATAAACTTTCCGAATACATTGAATTTATCCGTATGATCTCAACTTTTTCAAACACTCAACCCGGACATATAGAAAGTGACTTTTTCAAAATCAATTCTTCAACACAACAATACACATTTTCAATCGATTATCATAAAACCTCCCACTAACGACCAATTAAAACCGTTCACCGAACACTCCCTATTTTTGCCAATAACATCCGCTTCCTTATTGATCCGACCGGACGTCATTATTATTGCGTTGTTTCCCGAACTTCCTGCAAACACAGCCTGAAAGAGATCCTTCCTATTGATTGCTGAAACCTACGGTAATGTCACTTGGCGTAATGTACGCCGGCTGCTGCTTCCCGTATCCATATTCACAATGCAATCAGGGGTCGTATATCCAGGACCGTGGTCGTTAAGGGGCCCGTGACTATTGAACCCCTGCTCCTTACATAGTATGTGAAAATATAAGTCCTTGTGGGGGTACGTTCTTACCTCACGTCCGCTACTTTATTTCTTCCCCTAGAATATTTGTTCTGTCGTTAAAGCGAGAAACTTCCGTGTGTTTTAGTATGCGACCGTTTTAGTATAAAATCGGATATTTTTAAAGAATTTACGAGGAAAATTCAGATGTGATTTAGATATGAAGATCAATTTTTTTTAAATATCATAAATTCATATAAATTCCCATAAAAATTTATTGATAATTCCAATAAAATAATGAAGGACGTTGTTTTGAGAATATTTTTTCCTCAAAATGTGAAATCCGTTGAAATTAAAACATTCGTGTATAAAAAAATAATAATTTATACGAATAACAAAACACCCACCGAATGCGGATGATCTTGTCGCAAGGTTTTCGATCAACACGAACTAAGAATTAATAAATATCGCAAGCATATTTTATCGCTCGTCACCTTTGTTTTTTGGATATATAAAATAGTATAGATATACAAATGGCATATGCACAAATTTGCAACGAATATGCATAAGGAGGCACGAAAGATGCGCGTGATGACAAACAAAACCCTTACATATGTAAAAAATGGGTGGTAGGTTGTCTGGGTCAGTGTTTTTTAATCTTTTTTTATATATTTAATTTCTTATTTTCACTTTAATTTCACTTTCAAGGACATCTATTTGTTTATAAATTTACAAAAAAAATCATTATAGATACAAAGAGATAGTTTGAATAGATTTATTTATAAATACCCACACACGAGCTCTGAGTTATTGTTGTAAAGTTCATTTCCTTATCGTGAATATTTCACAACCGTTATCGTATATATTACTTTGACGAATTTCTAAATCGGAATGTTTTAATTGCGCATCCGTAATCTGTCGAGGAAAACTATATTCTATTATTATACGTTTTTTTGATTCAAAAAATAATTATCAAAAATAAAAAAGCGATAAATCTTAGTGTTGAGTCATGTTTCGTGATGTGAATGAATCTTAAATAATCGTCATTAAAATATTTACGATTTCAGGGAAATTCCCGCATATTTAAAAAATATATATGTATATATATCTATACTGTAATATTATAAAACCGTGTCTGAATATTTTGAAAATAAATGATGCATTTACTCTTAATGAATAGTTAGTTTTTTGTAAATTCAATCATGCGAATTTTCACTAATTATTAAGATTAATTAATTTCGATTATTTATTATTGACAATATATCATTACTTAGAATTTCAAACTACGCATTAATTATATATATTTTGTTGCCCTGAAAACACTTCAATATCTTATACACAATTCACAATTTATGATTCAAAATTTACATTTTTATTAAACTGCGTTACATGTATATTTAATAGTAAAATGATTTTCACTATAAACACTATAATCATCTAATAAATTTGAATACAATAGCATTTTCTGCATCATAATGAGAATATCTCGATAGTGAAAACATAAAAAGAAAATTAAATAAATAATAATTTGATTAAAATATACTTTTGATTATTTTACTGACAGAACTTCTCACTTATTTTTTTCAATATTTTTTTTGCATCTTCACAAACATCAATTCTATCAAATTTTTCTATGCAAACATAATAAATATTATATTATATTATATATATAAAAGCAGTTAACACCTACTTAAAAAATTTTAATATTATAAAAATCTTATCAGCCTTCGAAATCGAATTCAGTTATTTCTACACACCTTACATAATGAACCGCTAATCCTTGTTAAATTATTTCATATGGATTACTTAAGTTAAGCAACAAATTAAGCAATCAATTATTCACCGAAATCAAACTTTTTAAGATTCATCTATAAAGAAAACTTTTTTTTTTAATATCACATCAGTTAATTCCTAATCAATTCTTTTAATTGATTTTCTCTGAAAATAATTTCCAATAACCATTTATAATAACTGTTTATATAATTACTCAATCGGAACTGTACGGTAAAAATTTTCAGACACAGACCAACTGAATCCAAAATCGCACCCGCCCCCCAGTTTGACAACCCTCAAACTGTGGGTAGACAGAACCCACGTGATTCACGAATCGTGCCCCATTAGCCGCCGAGTACCGCCGTGCGTAACTTTCGAGGGCCCTACAAGTCCTAGTGCGGCCCTGGCCCTTAGACGGTCTGCACTCCAAATAATAGATTCTAGTTGCGAAAGCGTCCATCTGCGAAACGGTGGATGCAAATTTTGCTAATCCGATGGAACTATATCTGCAGATCGGTTCGAGTTTTGGAGTTTCATAGTTGGCGGTTTTCATTTTTCGATTTGTCAATTCGAACTTTGACTGTTGGGGTTGATTTATGTGTGGGAATTGGGATCAATGCAATCTTGTGAATTTTGATGCTGCATATGGATTTGTTGATGATTGTGTTCTTGAATTTTAATAGACTTCTGATGCGTGTGATTAAATTTCGTGAGAAATTTAATTTCTTGTAAGAAAACAAATATAATTTTAATGTTGATTCTTAATTGTATTTTTCTGTTTAATATGTAATTTTTTTTAAATCAGCTTATAAGATTCTAATCATCATACAATATTAAATTGTAAATTATTAATTTTATCATTGATGCAACAAGCAATAAAGTTCGTTTTCTATAATTAATTTGTATACAGTGTTATTTAAATGATTGTATTTTACATGATATAAATTTCTCGACATAAACACTGTGTTGCGAACATAATAAGAATTAACATTTGTATAATATTCTTATTTATTTTATTAAAAACCACATATACGGCAATAGAAGTTCAATGTCTGTGACGCATTAATGGAAAAAGTGTCGTAATGATGTTATAACATTCAAGAAAATAGCAACGGAAATTCTATTACGACAAACCGGTTCTTTACACATTTTTTATACGTATTTGGAAAAAGCAGGAAAGAGTTTTTTTTAGTATGATTTCGTTTTGACGACACTGAGGAGGATAATTAAAATTTAAAATGTTATTTGAAGATTAATCCTCGTTGATAATATGGTAATCATTTTGACCACAAAAAGTATTTCAAAACATTTATTATTATACAAAGAATAACCATCGTATTTCACCTGCAACAATATTTCATAACTGTAGTCCATAATACACGAAGCTACTGAGTGCATACAAAGTTGTGCAATAATTTTCTTTGCCAGAGATATCTGAGTAATGAAAGCTATAGTTTAAAAGGAAAGTTCACGAGCACCTCTACAAACTGTTCGGAACTATAACCGAAGACAAACAAAAGGCGAAGACAAATACACCTGGTGCCTTTTCAACGACAGGATTCTTGCCATCTTAAAAAGTAAACATTGTTAACTCGTATTCGTTACAAGTGGATCTAATTTGATAAATTTAAAGTTGAAATTTATTTTGCCCTTCGAGAAAATCAATGGAAAAAATAACGACTGGATAATAATGGCACTATGGACGGTGTGTTAATTGTGTATAATAATTTGTAACGAGAGTTAATGCTAGTATTACAGTTGATGCCTTTCAATTAAACCTATTTAAATTAATTTATCATTTTAACGTACGTTCTTAACAATGCTGCAAATGGTCAATTAAAATGTATTGTTATATTCGATGTAACTAAGTTATCAAAAACGAAATCGAATTCTTATAATTCGAATACTTATGTATTAGAATATGTATGGTGATCTAGTTATATTCATTAACTCAATATGCATATATTATTTCAATGATAACTTCTAGTAGAAACCTAAATGAATTCGTTCTAATTCTCCATAGATTGAGTCATAAAAAAAAATTCCATCGATGACATCAACTCACATAATACATTTTTTTTTCACACGCAACATTAAATTCACCTATCGTTCACAACAACCGTTAAAATGATTATCTAATCATATTATCTCAATTTTGAGTATAATCGCAATTTAAACAATCGGAAAAATCTATTATCTGCCTTAAAAACGAACATCGCACTGAGATTTGTGATAGATTACAGTTATTTATACTATAATATAAAACACACGATTTTCCCGAAAATTTTTTCAGTGTCGAATCTTCACAATCACAAATCGTTTGTTGTCTGGAAAATTTAAAATATTATTATCATGTTATTAGCAGCGATAATTGTGCTGGGAACCATTCTGTTCCTTTTCATTAGGGATCATAAAAAAATGCGTTCCACCGACATAATAGGCCCTCCGACTCTTCCATTTATTGGAAACAGTTTACAAATCAGCCCAGGAACATCAGTAGGTCAGTTGTCATTAGTTTTAAATAGATTTAATGATATTTTTCTATAAATGATTGTAAATAACTGGTCTCTTGCACACGTGCTACAAGGTCTTTTCTTCGAGCATATCAAGGATAAGGTCGTATAACGAGTTTTCCGTGATTCATATAAACTCGCTTATTTATGGATTTATTAATCGACCACTTTTTGGATTATTTACTGTTTTATCAAATAAAATAGATATATGAAAAAAATCCAAAATTAATATAACGTAATGTTAATGTCAAATGTTAAACGTTAGTAGTAACGACATTGAATATTTGAGAGATAACTAATTTCAACACGACTTGAACACTACAAAATATTAGATAACGAAATAATGAAATTGTTTCAATTTGACTGTTATCAATTCAATTGGGAAAGTATTATGATAAGTCTTGAATGACAATAATCAACACTGATTCGACTTATTTGTATTTTCCTCTCAAACTCCTTCCTGCTTTGTTGAAACCGGTTAAAATAAAAACAAAATTATGGAGTCCTTGATAGAGAAAAACATATTCATTTCGCACGTACACCTGCACAAATTTAAATGCAAAATGTCGTTACTCTCATGTCCATACAGCGTTTTCATTTATATGGGTGTACCATTTTGGATGTATACTATATCCAGTTTTTCTTTTTGATGTATATTCGGATTGGTATAAAATTCAGTTGATATCGTTCCCCTCTACACATCGGTCAATTTATCGAATAGTAAATCGTTATTTCTTTTGGAGATTGTTGTTCGTATTCTTCTCATACAAAAAAAACTTCCGCGTGTGATTAGCAATTCGTTTATCAATTCCGGTGTCTGTTTTCATTGAACTTCATAAATACGTATAAAACTTAATATTAGGCTTCAGTATAAGATTTCGTGTGATCGTTTGACGTTGTTACGATGATTGTGTTGGGACTTTTTGTCTTATTTTTAATTCTTTTCCCGATATTTTACAAGAAACGGTTAAGGAAATATGGGAATAAAATTGCAGGACCGATCTCGTATCCTTATATTGGAAACGGACACCTTTTCATTTCTAAAGACTCAGCAGGTAAGTCAAATCGATTATTGTATGATTGACTCTAATTGATATTGTGATGTGATTAAAGTTTTTTGAAATATAATAATGTTAAACTTCCAAATCATAATATAATAGCTTATATTTCCATATATATACATTGTCAAAGTGATTATTTTATTTACATTAAAAAAAATTGTGTAATAACAGTTGGCACAAGTTCATGATCGTGCCCTAAATTAAGCAACATTTCAATGTTAAATTTTTTAACTTAATCATCATTTTTTCGTTAAATACGAAGTGTGCATTAAACAATACTTAGCAAAATCAAATTTTCTTTCGTCACTTTTATCATAATCAATTATTTTTTGCAATATCTGTAACACAAATTATATATACAGACATAATCATTTCATAGACCTTGTACTTAGCAAAGACAATTTACTTCACCATCGCTGTTGTCGATAGAACTTAGTCATATCGTAGAACTTCGACAGAATAGACGCATTTGCTATCTGATCGAAATGTTTCTGTACATATTTTTAACATTTTTCTTTGCGTATTTTGTATATGACTATTATAAGGTCAGAAAAGACAGTATTCGATTTCCTGGGCCTAGTACCGTACCAATATTGGGAAATGGAATACAATTTATGGGAGACTCTGCGCGTAATTTGATCCTAGTTAAATTTATTCATTCAAAAGTTTTCCGTTGGTTTAAGTATTTTGTTTTATATTCAGATTTCTTCAAAACAATCAACGAATTTTGGGCGATTTACGGAACGAGATTTCGCGCGTTTATAGGCAGTCAGCTGTTTTTACTTTTGTCAGATCCCAAAGATATAGAAGTGAGTATATTATGTTATTTATAAAATTTACAATCATTTGAATGATTTTCAATAATTATATATAAATTTTAGGTAATTTTAAGTAGTAATCAATTAATAGACAAATCCTCCGATTATGAATTTATTCAAGCTTGGTTAGGCACTGGTCTTTTGACATCTACTGGTAAATAGTGATATTCAAAATTTGTTTACTGATAACGAAAGCACACAATAATAATAAACTCATTTTTGAATAAATTTAGGTGACAAATGGAGAAAACATAGGAAAGTAATCACGCCAACGTTTCACTTTAAAATTTTGGAACATTTCATACAAGTTTTCGACTCTCAAAGTAATGTTCTTATAAATAGACTTAAAAAACACACTGATGGAAAATCTTTCGATATATTTCCTCATATAACATTGTGTGCCCTCGACATTATCTGTGGTTAGTTTTCCATTATAATTTTCGTTATAATTTCAAACGTATCCAACTAATTGTTATTTCCATTATAGAAGCTGCAATGGGTGTCAGTATTGAAGCTCAAAATAATTCAGATTCTGAATATGTACAAGCCGTTAAAGAGTGAGTTTCGATTATTAATATTTTTTATTAAAATTTGAAAACAGGTTATTTAAATTTCCATGTAAACGTGATTTTTTTAGAATTTGTCGCATATTAAATGGTAGAATGAAGAATCCATTTAAAAGAACTGACCTCTTGTTTATATTCACTCAAGACTATTGGCTGCAAAGAAAGTACTTAAAGGTCCTTCATGGTTTCACTTATAAAATGATTGAAGAAAGAAGGAGACTATTAGAACAAAATAAAGAAAGTTTACAATCTTACACAGAAGACTTAGATGATGTACTAGGTAAAACGATACTGCGTCATTTATTAATTTCATCATTTATATAATGATAGTAAATTGATATGTTTTTTCAATGTCATAGGAAAGAAAAAAAAATTAGCGTTCTTAGATATGTTGTTATTATCTACAATTGACGGAAAACCATTGAGCGACATCGACATTAGAGAAGAAGTTGACACATTCTTATTCGAAGTAAGTGATATTATTTTACTTTCCAAATTTTTAAAATACGATAGAATCTCTATTGTCCGGACCTCAATTATCCAGATTGGCCAAAAAAATCATTTATTTATTTCAAATAGCAGATATCGCGATTTTTTTACTTAAAATTCATCCTATAGTTTACGAATATTTAACAAAATTATACTGACTAAAGGACGGACTCTACTATGAGGGTGATCAAACTAAAATCTGTTAGGAATTTAAATTTTGAAAAATTTAAAGCTAATATAAAAATCTTTTCATAAATGGCGTCAAAAATTATAGCTTTATTAACTAATATCTTGAGAACCGATGAGTATACAACCAAAGCGAATTTTATATTATG
>JAOXNN020000065.1:339701-402786 GCA_028571205.2 Hydropsyche betteni | reverse complement strand
GCGTCAAAAATTATAGCTTTATTAACTAATATCTTGAGAACCGATGAGTATACAACCAAAGCGAATTTTATATTATGTTCATAATTTTTGCCATTATCAAATAACCAAAAATAATAAAAATAAATATAATAGTAAATACGTTTTAAAAATACTTAATGAATATGTGCATATTTATACAAACCAAAAATTTCTATAAACAATTTAATTTAATTTCTAATAAATTGTTTATTTTATATTTTTTTTATTATTTGGATTTTTCGCTATACAGACCATCTCGATCCCCGTTAAGTTAAAATAATCGACTATATTTCAATATTAATGCATATTTTATTTAAATAGGGACACGATACAACGACTTCTGGTATTGTTTTCGCTCTATACTTAATCTCTCACTATCCAGAAGTTCAAAATAAAGTATTCGCCGAACAAAAAGATATTTTCGGAGACGATTTTGATAGACCAGCATTACATGGGTAAGTTGTCAATATCTTTTTTTTGTTTTTCAATTAAAATAAAATACTTACTCATATTTTACTATTTATATTAGTGATCTTCAAAATATGAAATACTTAGAATTAGCAATCAAAGAAGCTCTCAGATTATATCCACCAGTGCCAATGATTGCCAGAAAAGTAAGGGAAGACGTCAATATCAGTAAGTATTACTTTTTTTTCGCTTATAAACATTCAAAATTTAATTTAAAATATTAAATATTTCAGATGACATGTTCGTACCGAACGGTAGCACTTTGATGCTTCTCATATACAACATGAATAGAAATCCAGAATATTTCCAAGAACCGGACAAATTTATTCCAGAAAGATTCATCCCTGACGAATGCTCAAAACGCAATCCATTTTCAACAGTTTCTTTCAGTGCCGGACCAAGAAATTGCATCGGTAAACAAACTATTTTTCAAACATTCATGTACTTTCGTGAAAATGCAATCGAACTTTCTATTTGATTTCAGGACAAAAATTCGCCATGCTCGAAATGAAATCGACAATTTCCAAAGTCATTCGTCATTATGAACTTTTACCGTCTTACGAAAAGGTCACTTTAACATCCGATTTGATATTGAAAACCGTTGATGGTGTGAGACTGAAAGTTGCTAAGAGGTCGTGATTGATTAATTATTTTTATGCATAATCGTATTTGTTATTTTATTTAGTAATGTAATAAATTTTTGAATTGATGTATTTTTTTTTTATATTATAATTTTTTTTCTGTAGATCATTATCCTATTGAATAATGACCTAAATCAGGTATAGGCAAACTCCGGCCCGCGGACCAAATCCGGCTCGCCGCCTATTTTCAATCTGGCCTACGGATTAATATTGTATTTATATGAAAAATCAAGTAAATTTAGAATCTTTAGAGGTATAGAATTAAATAAAAAACGAAAAAAAATTTGGTTGTGGTGCTATTTATTGGTACTTATTTTCTTGATATTATTTGGATATAAAAATATTTAGAGTTAGAATTTTCAAAAAATCATTTTGAGATCGATTAGTTTCAACTTTTTAAAATTTTGAACCTGTTTTTCGTTGCTCATTGAGTAAAATTACCCATACATGTATTAGTATTTTCGAGTTTGCTATCCGGCCCTCCGAGCCTCAATTTTTTACAAATTGGCCCTTTCCAAAAAAAGTTTGCCGACCCCTGACCTAAGAGATGAATGAAATAATGTATATGTCACAATTCAAGTGTAAAATTTTGTTTGCTTACACCCATACTAGTTTAGGTATACCCAAACTATCGATTTTAGTTTGAATGTCAACTATCAAATTTTACCTGCATATAATTGCGTCCAAACTAAAAACAGACGTCATAAGCATCATGCTTAGGTTAGGCAGGGTTAGCATTTTAACTTGAGTTGTGAAAACGTGTTCAAAACAAACTCTCGAAGTTCAAACCTACACAACGGGCAAACACTGCGCGTATTTCTCGAACATTAGTTAAGATACCAATTTCCACCTTATTGATATTTAGCATACGAGCATTATCTGGGTGCAAACAACAAAAATTGTCGTACCACCCGAACAATTAGACTAGAGCATTTAGAAGGAGAATAAACAGACTAGTTTGTTCGTGCACAAACGAAGTGGACACTCAAACTGTAACATATACAAAAATAAATTACACTAAAACCCAAGAAAAGCACTCATAGTGTCAAATCAAATGACGTTTTTATAAAAACAATCTAATGCGCATTCAACCGTATATAACACATAAATATATCCAATTTGGAAAAATAAGTTGTTTGCCAATATAATATTTGCATCGAAAAATAAAATAATAAAACTGATTTCCGTAAGATGAGACACATTACTAGAATTTATTGTTGATGAATGGGCTTCCTACAAACATTCTAAAAATTTTGAATACGTATAATTATCATAATCGAAAAATTATTAAAAAAAGTCATTTTAATAAGGAAAACCTATATACGATTATATATCCTATTATTAAAATTTTACGTGAATCAATTATGTCTTTATAATTATAATTTTCGCAGTTAAAGAAAGGACATCGACGTGTTAGAAGGGTCAATCGATTGTAACATTATATTTCAACTACAAAACATTTTTTTTAATAGTATTCCCAACGAAACTCCCACGTGAAATGACGTAACATCTATAGATTTGCATATATCACAAACTACGGACAGAAAAACGATTGTGTTCAGATTTTTGCGCATAACTTAAATTCGCTAATGTCATTTATCAAGGCTAGGCAAAGCTTCTTCTTCGAAATTATAAATTTTTTCTATCTTATTGATCGTCCTTTGTGGCTTATAGCAATTAATTATACAAATGTATCACGATGTGGATATTAAATTGCAGCATTTTTATCTTGTTTATGATTGCATGAAAAATATTTTGTCGGTAAAAATTCGACAGATGTCCTTGTTTCAAAATAACACATTTTCAACGCTGAAATCATTAACTCTGATAAAATTTTTAGTAATTTGCAATTGGTGATTTTCATCAAATGTGGCCTACATACATAATATTATAGTAATGCACACCAAAATAAGATCTTATTTATAACAAAAGAGTTTTTTTTACTAATTTCTATTATGTTTCATAAGAGAAATGTACCTATAAAACAACTAAAACCTCAGACGATCTTATTCGTACTATATATCACTGATCGCACTATATATAATATTACTTAACTTTGATAATAATTAAAAACCACGTTCAACAATTTATTAAATGACTAAAATACACGATCAATATATAAATTGAAGAATTGCGATTTTATATATTTTTGCGAACTATTCATTAATTTATTGCATGTGGAAATTGCAATAGAAAAACAATCAAATAGTCAAATAATCAAATTCTTTTTTAAATTTTTATTTAATGCAGTAAATTACCGATCATATAACTGAACTTTGAAATCGAAATGATTCACGAACAAATCAAGATTTTACCTGATCATATATGATATGAACACGATTTATTTATAAAACATTAAAAAATCTTATGATTTTTTTGAATAATTTCCAAGCGGATTTGGAATTTTCGCGGTAATAATTGTCTATCGATTTTCCTCAAAAAACTAAATCGAACATACCTGATCGAAAAAAAAACATCGCTCTGCTAAATTCAGCACAATTAATGATTGCTCAATTGTTTTTTTTTACACATTTTCAAAAACGAATGATACACAAACACACAATTTCGCTACTTAAATGATTGCACAAAAACCATTACACACAATACGAACCGACTCTCGTTTCGAAATCGTCATAAAATCTTTCCAACCATCACCTACCGCCGCCATAAATCGGAGCTGTTGCGCATTTTCGCAAAACAGGAACCCGAAAATATGCAAAAACCCATCCGAAAACACACACACACGCCTCCGAGCATCCGTGCGATAACCTCGCGAACCTTGGCAGTGCCATTTAGCTGAATATTCGGAAAACGAGCGAGAACAGCAACCCGCTGAATGCGTTATATTACCGCTGGTTCGGCTGACGGCAATATCAGATCAGTGGCTGACGAGATTTCGGACGGACCGAAAGCTCGGCGGAGGCTTCCGAGGAGATGGCTTTCGTGTGGATGGGTGTGGTGTTGGCGGTGTTTCTTCTAGCCCTATATTGGGATTGGAAGTCAAAAAATGTGTGCCACAACCTTCCCGGGCCGAAGCCTTTGCCCTTTTTGGGGAATGCGCATCAATGTATTGGATCTTCTACAGGTTAGTTAGGGAATTTTTTGTTGAAAAGTGTTTTTTTTAATAATAATTTTAAATTGAAATACAGTGAAACTCCCCTATAACGTCAAGATAGATTCCAGGGTATAGGGGGTTAAGGATTTTCAATTTTTTTTTGACACTATTACATTTTGACTGCTTGTTTCAAATGCATTTAAAAAAATTTTGAACGATATAGGAGGGTTTATTGTACATTAAAAACCATTTGTGATTTTTTTTTAAATTATTTTGTGATGGAATATCTATTGGACATAATATGATACATTCTTCAAATTTAAAATTAATATATGTGTGTGTGTTAGTTATGCATGCCTTTATCTATTTTTTGATTGCAATAAAATTTTGTAAATATATTGGTTATGCATTTACAAAAAAATTATATTATTAAAAATATTTTACAACTCGATCTGACGCTGTTTTAAGATGAAAAGCAATGCCGGATGCAATCCTCTAGTTAAAAAATATAAACATACCATTAAATTCTAATAATAAAACACAAAATAAATTCAATTTACTACCTAAAAATAAATTGATATGAAATTTCGACAAGATTTCCTATAAAAATGATTAAATATTATTGAAATTGTCTATTCTTATAATAATAATATGATAATAATAAAATTTAGTGATTTTTAAATAACTTAATATTAATTAATTATATTAATTTTGTGAGTGATATTAAAATCCGGAAAATACGTATAGGTTCAAAATCGGGTTATATGGAATGTTCAACCGGTTGGGTAGTATTTTTGAATGTATAAGATTTCGATGAATTCCAAATAAAATAAAAAAAATTACTTTGATTGCTCGGTTTGTTTATCGATGCCATTTTTATATCGTTAATATAACAAAAATTAAATTACGTTTTTGGGTGTTGATCAACAAATTTATTCGCAGTGAAATTGTTATAGAAATCGTAGTTTTAAATATTATAATACTAGAGTTTGATCAGTAATGTTTACTTTAAAATATAAATATCATTAGGAAATGTCATTATTTTGAATATTTTTGTAAGTAAATATGGGAAAAACTATAATGTTATTGTCTAAGAGTAATTTAAAAAAAAAACACAATGCAATCAATTTATAAAATAATTGAGGTCGTTTCATATGACTTCTTTATTGAAAAACACGTATTTCAATTAGATTATTTCAATATTTTTCATTTTTATGCAAAAATATATATATTTAATACAAACTTAGATAACATTGTTAACGCTAAACTCTCGAATAAAATATTGATATAATAATAGAAATTTTCAATAAAAAAATAAATCAATTAGAGAAAATACATAGGGGAAACTTTTCTAATTTCTACAATTTTTATCAATACTGACTATTAAATGTCTGCCCAACAATTATTTAAACTTAAATTTTAACGTTAACATGTTGAAATATTGCTCAAATTCTTAAGGCTATCATACTCATTCCTGTAAATATTTTAATGAAAAATTCTATAAACTTTTTACATATACTCCTATTCTATCCAATGACAGTAAAAATAAAATTATGAAGATCGAAAACTTTCTTTTACTCATCTGAATCACGCGTGTAATAATACACAAAAACTTTTAATTTCACCAACTAGCATGTATGAATCTATTTCCGCATATTATTTATAATAAATTATGATTAAATCATTAAAAAACATTATTTCTCTGCCCAGGATAATTTGATCGAAAAACAATAAGGAAAATTGCGTATCTGTTGGATTTAACAAATATAATACATCATCAATGACTTTTCGATATTAAGAGCCATTTTTTTAATAAGTTCAATTTTGAGTACATGAACAAATATTATTTTTACGTAAACAACTTGCCGTTTCGGATGATCATCAAATAAGTCATATAAATGGAATTCATATCTCACAATCAGTATGATTCTTTTTTAACTTTTTTTCACTAATTATGACTATTTATAAAATAAAGTACGATATATGTAAATGATATACAAAATTTTTCCTCTGCAAATTTTCATGGATCATTATGTCGAAAAAAAGTAAAAAACTGAATAAATGATATGTAAAAATTTTCCTCTGTAAATTTTAATAGATTATTAAATCAAAAAAAAGTGTACACTGAAAATTTTAATACAATTTATTCAATTTGACATTGTAAATTATCAGTCATTGTTATAATATAATATTTACTGTAAAGATGTTAATACTAGTCAAAAGGCTAGTATCATATTTCTATTTTTAACAAATACCAGGATCAAATAACACCAATTAGTGAAAATTTACTTTTTTTATTTAATACAATTACATTTTTTAAATAAATTTTCGATTTTTTTCAATTTTAAATAATTTTTGGAGCAATATGTATAAGTTTAAAAATATTATAAAAATACGTTTTTCACAAACCTCAATTTTTGTATGATAACTATTATATTGGGGTCACATTCCATATTATTATTATTATCAATATTTATAAAAAGTCTGCATTGTTTTAATCTCCTGACATTCACAGCAATATGCATATGTACATATTTGCAATAAAAAAACTAGCGCTAAAATACAATTTTTTTCCTTAAATTATTAATGCGCTGTCATTTATTATTTACATACTACAAAATTGTTTTATACATAAAAAAAATTATGTAACTCAAACAATACAATGAATTCATTTTTGTTTATTTATTAAACAGATCTATCATATCTGAATTATAATATATGTGATGAATTATGAGACATAGAAAACTTATTGACTTACAATTTTTTAATCATAAAGCATATTGTAATTTTAGTTTTTTGTTTAAGATTTTTTCAAAATTATGACCGATTGTTGGAATGAATACGGAGTGAGATGTAAAGTATACGTTGGACAGCAGCTTATTTTACTTTTATCAGATCCAAAAGATGTAGAAGTAAGTTACAAAATTTATTATACCAAACTATTTTATGAATAATTCAGAAATTTGGATATTTATAATTTATTGTATAAAAAAAATTAAATTTCTAGATTGTTTTAAGCAGTCAGGTATTTATTGAAAAATCATTTGAATACAGCTTTTTACATTCTTGGCTCGGTACTGGTCTTTTAACTAGCAAAGGTAAAATTTAATTTATCCAATTATTTACGATTACAAATATTACTATTACATGATTTTTCAGGTGAAAAATGGAAAAAGCACAGAAAATTGATTACTCCAGCATTTCATTTTACAATCCTGGAACATTTTTTGCAAGTATTCGATACCCAAACAAAAATATTGATCGAAAATCTGAAACAAGTTTCTAAGAAAAATGAGTTTGTCAATGTATATCCAATAATGGCAACGTATGCAATGGATATAATATCTGGTTTGCTGATTTTTATTTTATTTATTTTGAAACTAAAGAAATATTATAATATAAAGAGAGCTTTTTACCTCATTTTACGATAATATTTGTATTTTTTAATATAGAAAGTGCTATGGGTGTGTCGATTAACGCTCAAAGAGATACAAATTCAGAATATGTCAAAGCTGTCAATATGTAAGGATAAAACTTTTATATACATATTTTATAAAATATTCAAACAGATTTATCAAGATTTTCTTTTCAGTATGTGTGAAATAATCCAAGAAAGGCTGAGGAATCCTTTCAAAAGAATTAATTTTGGATTCGCACTTAGTAGAGATTATTGGCGTCAAAAAAAAGCCCTCCGAGTATTGCACGATTTTACTGATAAAATGATTCAAGAAAGACGACAGTTATTGCAAAACAACAATGAAACTTTCTTGTCTTACACAAATGATGAATCATTAAATGTTTATGGTAAATCTCATAAAAGTAATCCATTAGAAATGCTAAAAATAAATAATTCATTGTTGTACTTCTTATAGGTAAAAAAAAGAAAAAGGCTTTCCTGGATATTTTACTTTTGTCAACTGTCGATGGGAAACCATTAAAAGATAAAGAAATAAGAGAAGAAGTCGACACATTTTTATTTGAAGTAACCAATATATTATAAAAATTATATTTATTTTAAATCGTCATGTATTTTAAAACATGAATTTTTTTGTAATTTTAGGGACATGATACTACAACATCTGCTCTAAGTTTTGCGTTACATTGCATATCACAAAATCCAGATGTTCAGAATAAACTTTATGAGGAACAATTAATGCTATTTGGTGACGATTCTGAGCGGCCTCCGACTTACAGGTAAAAAACCATGTCTAATTTTTCAATTCAGATAAAAACACATTAGAAATTTAAAAAAATACTTTTTTTATATAGTGATCTCCAAGATATGAAATATATGGAAATGACAATTAAAGAAGTTTTACGACTTTATCCTTCAGTTCCGATGCTTGGCAGGGTTGCTGAATATGATACCAAAATAAGTATATTGTTTTATATTCGGTTTTTTTTATTTTTTCTAAACTAAATGAGATATTTTATTTTATCGTTTATATTTAAGATGATATTTATGTCCCGGGAGGAACTACAATAGCAATATTAGTTTACAATATGAATAGAAATCCTACCATATTCCCAGAACCAGATAAATTTATACCAGAAAGATATTCTGCGGATGAATCTGCCAAAAGAAACCCATTCTCTAGTGTTTCTTTTAGTGCAGGTCCAAGAAATTGTATTGGTAAACTAATGTTCATTCAGCAAATATTATAGATGGAATATTAAAATTGAAAGTAATCTAATTTATGTATTTAATTAAAGGGCAAAAATTTGCTATGCTGGAAATGAAATCAACATTATCAAAAATTCTTCGGATGTTTGAAGTGATTCCTTCGGCAAAGATTGTTGAATTAAAATCTGATTTGATTTTGAAAACTGCTAGTGGAATTTACTTAAAGTTTAAATCAAGAAATTGTGATATTTAAAATATTGTTTGCAATTATTGGGATCAGTAATTTATAAGTTCAGTGTATAAAATAATGTTTAGGATTTGTAAATATTTTTTTTCATATTAAACTATAGTGGATTCAAGGATAAAGTTAAAGATATTAAGAACGAAATCGTTGATTCGTTTTAATAATCAAAAAATGGAAAACGAATTGATTAATTTGAATATTTAAGCAATTCCCAATATTTTCTATTTCCCAAGAACGATATTCTTCCCACTCGGAGAAAAATTCCGACAGTTGGCAACGCTTTGACAGTTCTAATGGCGGCAACGGACAACTTTGACGTACAAACTACTCTAATCATCGGAACAGATGTGGATTTAACAGTTTGCAGAGCAATAACAGCAGCCAAAGAAGGAAAACGAACAGTAGTCATATCTCGCAGCCAAATTACCAAACTACAACATGAAACGTTGCGAAAAATGCGCTCCGGACATAGGATTCTTCGTAGAATGATGTTTGTGGTTCCAGCCTCGCGTTATGACCTCCTCAAATTGATGTCGGAATTGCACACGTGGGGAGAGAGCGTTCCTCATCAGTTAATACTCGATGGGGTCATAGATAATCTCAAGAATCCTGAGTTAGCGTGCGCTGTGGCAGTGGACACGATTAGAGCTTGTTCGGTTGTATTGAAATGTGCTTGTAGATTGTTCGTTTCTGTTGATAGTCAGTACTATGATGAACATCCGGAAAATGTGCAGTTCATGGCAGCTCATTATTTTGATCATTTAGTGTCAATTGTGGATACTGTACAATGAAAATTTTGAATGTTTGAACATTGGCTTATTGTTAGATTTGTAATTGTATTATATTAAAAAAGTGTACTAGCTAAGTCATATTATGTTTATGTGTTTAATTAATTACAAGCAATTGCTTTTAATTATGAATCCATATAGATTTTTATAATTAAACTGATACTCTTATGTTATTATTTGTTACCCCTTGAGTTAATTAAAAACAATTTCTTGTAATGTGTTGCATAGTTTTATGTTTTTTGAAATACATTAAACATTTCAGTTAAATGTAACTGATATCATTAACCATTGTCTTACAATTAGTTGTATATTTTTATTATGCGTAAAAAATATTTTAAATAAAATATTTGAAGATTCAATGAATGTACCTATATAATTTTTGTGATAGTTAAATATTAATTATTTTATTGTATATTTCAATAATAAATATTTTTTACCTTTTTCACTTCTTTTAGTCACAACCAACGTTAATAAGAATTGATGACATTGCAAATATGATTTGTGATAAAATCAGTAGGTATTTTGTAATTTTTTTTGATAAGTGGAATTATGTCTGCAAATATATAGAAACAAATAAAAAAGTATTATTATGATTTTAGTCTAATGGGCTGTGAAAGATAACATAATAAATACAAAATATGTTTCCCAGACGTTTTTCCAAACGACATTAGCACACATAACACGTTTCAGGACGATTTGAACAAGATTTCAATCAGTATTTTTTTTTTCATTATGGTTCAACAAAAAATTATTTTCAGGTTCGGTTCCAGTTTTCGGTTAAAATTTTTTGGTTCAGCTCAGAATTTTCAACAAAAACCTAATTTCCTAAAAAATATTTACTAAAAAAACAACACTTCAAAAATATTCGAATATTTTTTACTGAACCGAAGTAAACTGATATTTTTCAGGGTTCAATTCCGGTTGGAAGCCATGAATTTGAGGACTACACGATGGTTAAATGATTTAATTAACGCTTCATAATTTAATCAATCTTACTGTTTCGAAATTTTTCGCAAATTATGTTCTACGCTCAGTGCCATATTATCGTTTGGGAAAACGTCTGGGAACTAAAAATAAAAAACCGACAAAACAATGTTAAGTTGGCAATGCGTTATATTGAGAGGTGTATGCGTGAATGGCGGGCGGCTGTTTATGGACGCCGATATGTCCGGTAATTTCTTTATTAAATTTATGGATTTCACTCTTCAAAATCACATTTCACCGTTTAAATTTCTTTCTTTCACCTTTTTGACGATGAAAAACATTCATGTCGATACCGGTTTTCGTTATATCAAATAGATACATAACCTCACCATGTGTTTACTGATCCTTTTGTGTCAAAACACTTAAAATAATTTTAATATCAAATAACTATTTTTATTCGTAGAAACACCGACTGCGGCGCCCAAAGTGACTGCAGAATGGAGAAAACGTGTTAAATCAGAATATTTGAAACTGAGGCAGATAAAAGTAATCGTTTTAATTCTAATTCATCTCAAAATATGATTGAATCATATTTTTCAAACTGTTTTTTTTTTGTTTTATAAATCAAAATAGAGATTCAAACGCGACGATGAAGTTAAGGTTGCTTGGGCTAAAAATGTCCGTTCGGTATCGGAAAGAAACGGTCCCCTATGTAATTGGGATAATATGTTCAATAACAAAAGCGAGACTGCAAAATCTTTCGACAAGGATACTCCACGTGCTGAAAAATGTACCCCGTTTTGGCCCACACCGTTGCCTGATCCTCCCCGCAAAGATCACATGAAAAAAGCTGAAGTTACTTGTTCAGATGGTAGTTACATTTTTGTTCACTTTCATATAATATTAATCGTATTGATTACTAATATGACTGTTTTTTAGGAACGACCCAAAGTATTTTAGTCCGTGTAATATATGCAGTTTCACCCATCCCTACTATGTACACTTGGGCACCGATTCAACAAAATTTCATGGTTGAAGATGAAACTGTTCTTCACAATATTCCGTATATGGGAGATGAAATTTTAGATCAAGATGGAACCTTTATTGAAGAATTGATTAAAAATTACGATGGAAAAGTTCATGGTATAAAATTTTTATAATTAATTTAAGATTTTATATTTATTATTTTTACATTATTTTTTGAATTGTAGGAGATAAAGAAGGAGGTTTTATCGATGACCAACTTTTCGTCGATCTCGTACACGCTTTGATTCCGTTTCAAAGCAAAGAAGAAGCGTCGGATGGAAAAAATTTAATTTCAGAACCGTCTACTTCTAAAGAATGTCGAGATTTGAGAAATTCTCGAGATGCTTTAGAATGTTCTACTTCTAAAGAAAAGACCCCTACGAGTTCTCAAGATACTAAAGAAATCGGCGACATCAAAAAAGATACCGAAAACGCATCTGAAACTGTCGAAGGATTTCCTTCATCTATTATTTTTCATGCTATAAGTTCTCAATTTCCTGATAAAGGTTCAGCTGACGATCTTAAAGAGAAGTTTGTATTTAACAGTCAAGACTTTTTTTTACTTTCAGCTATAATATTAATTTAATTGTTTTACTTTATCAGGTATATTGAATTAACGTCTCGAACAGATCCGAACGCTCGTCCTCCTGAATGCACTCCTAACATTGACGGACCCATGGCTGAGAACGTTTCGCGCGAACGAACCCTTCATTCATTCCGCGCGTTGTTCTGTCGACGTTGCTTTAAATATGATTGTTTTTTACATAGTGAGTTTTCGGTTTGTCTCAGTATGAAATGTTTTATCCATATTTAATAATTTTGTAATTGCTTTTTGGGTTTGGTGGAATATTTTATAATTCAATGTTATATTTGAAAATTTTGAATACGAAATTTTATTATTCTGTTTGCAATCAGGGAGTCAGTCTTCAGGTAAGCGATGATGATGAATTCCACACTTTCGTTAACATCCGTCATCTTCATCGCATTTAAACAGGCCATTCATTCATGTCATTTCTGAAAAAAAAATGCTATTCACGATCATGTCCATCGCCTTTCAAATTTGTGTATTACACTAAAATACTGTTTCATTCTATGTCTTCTGTACACTTTTATTCATTTTTTATTAAAACATTCTGATTATCTTGTGACTGATTGTGTTTCGAATGTGTTTGCAGGACTTCAGGTTTGCCATGCCGTTCCAAAAATTCAAAAACGAAAACTTCCCGATATAAAACCTTTTTCTGAACCATGCGGACCGTATTGTTACATGAATTTGGTGCGTTTTAATTATGTTTGATGTTTTTTAAATCTGATTCTTAGTGTATATTTATTTTGTTTACGTATTTTTCAGGATGGAATGAAAGAAAAATTAGCTTTAGAAAAAAAGGAGGAAGAATGTAAAGAGGAAAATATTAAAATCAAAGATAAAGAAAAAAAGAATTCTGATTCTGGAAACGAAACAAGTTCTGAAGATAGTAACGATAGCAATAAATTCGCTAAAGGTACGGTGAATCGATTTTAGTTTTAACTAATCAATAATATAATATCAGTTATGTTTCAATAATCTATTTCAGGTAGCAATAGTAATTCCAGTTCTTGGAGCAATTCTAACGGAAAATCTCTTGTTCAATTGCCTCAAAATTCCCCTCTTTCATTTTTTGGTATGTTTATAAATTTTTAAGCTTAATATATTTTGAGCAATTCCATAAAAATCATCATTTTTTTAGGTTTAATCGGCAACGATGCTGAATCCGACTGGACAGGTTCTGACCAATCAATATTCAGAAGTTTATACAAAGTATTTTTGTCAAATTACTGTGCTATAGCTCAAGTAATGTTATCAAAAACATGTCAACAAGTAAAAACTTTTTTTATTCAATAGCTCGTTTATTACAACTGTATCGTTTACACTAAGCCTCCGTTTATAGGTCTATCAATTTTGTCAACGTACCACTCACAATATTGGTTCCGAGGAATGGACAAGGGATTACACAACTCCACCTCGCAAGAAGAAGAAGAAGCATCGTCTTTGGTCTATGCACTGTAGAAAAATACAACTTAAAAAAGATTCCGCTTCAAATCATGTGTAATTATCCATTTTAAATGTTATTCGACATCGAAATAATTATTTAACAACTAGCGGTAGTTCACGGCGTTGCTCGGCTCGGGTTCCCGATTTCTATTCCGATTCCTGATTCCCTTTCCCATTCCTGATTCCCGTTGTGAACACGTGTACTGTACACACTGGTGTACCGATGCATAAAAGTTGTTCCATTGTTAAATTAATTAATTCGATTATTTTTTATTTCAAAAAAACATTGAAAACAAAATGCCCCCGATTGTATGCAATCTTCACAACACTGCTGTTGGACGGATTTTTTGTAATTTTTTAGCTTTTCTTTAGGAATTACCCTATTATTTTTCTTCATAAATCACCCCTTAGCTAAAGCGAAAAAAAGAAAAAAATAAATATACAAATCACTCAAGTGGTTTTTGAGATTAGCTCAGACAAAATATCTACCACGATTCATTTTTATTTATATAGATGTCAAAAATTTTCAGATACAACTTTACACCTTGCGATCATATTAACACACCTTGCGATAACACTTGTCCTTGTATAATCGCACAGAATTTCTGCGAAAAATTCTGTCAATGCAGCGGCGATTGTAAGTTTATATTTCTCCCGAGATCGATTTGAAAGCTTCGTTCAATAATTTCAAAAATTATACTTTCAGGCCAAAATCGTTTCCCTGGTTGTCGTTGCAAGGCACAATGCAACACGAAACAATGCCCATGTTATTTAGGAGTGCGGGAATGCGATCCCGATTTGTGCGGCCAATGCGGAGCTGATCTTCCGTATAACGTGTCTTTGACGACTGGCGTGTCGTGCAAAAACGTTAGCGTGCAAAGGTATCGGTGCGAAAATCGTCATTAATTCGATTATCATTTTTTCTATATTTTTTGATCTATATTACTTTTTAGAGGTTTGCACAAACATCTGCTGTTGGCGCCCAGCGATGTCGCTGGTTGGGGAATTTTCCTAAATCAAGGCGCACATAAAAACGAGTTTATTTCTGAATATTGTGGGGAAATTATATCTCAAGATGAAGCCGATAGGCGTGGAAAGGTCTACGATAAATACATGTGCAGTTTCTTGTTCAATTTGAACCATGGTTGGTTTTATATTTGTGATATTTTAACTGCTTGAAAATTTCAGTATAAATGTTGGGTATTTTCAGATTTTGTCGTTGATGCTACTCGTAAGGGTAATAAGATACGTTTTGCCAATCATTCGATCAATCCTAATTGTTATGCAAAGGTGATGATGGTGAACGGGGATCATCGAATAGGGATATTCGCTAAAAGAGCTATTCAACCTGGTGAAGAGTTGTTCTTTGATTATAGGTGAGTGTTTTCCTGTATTTTGAATTCAATTTGAAATTAATTTTTTGTTTTAATTTATTTTTATTTTTGTAGATATGGACCGACTGAACAACTTAAATTCGTAGGTATCGAAAGAGAAATGGAATTTCTTTAAGTTCTACAAACGTCGCTATAGCATGTGATGAATCTCTTTCAATTAGCATGTAATATATGTTATCTCTTTATTTTATCACTTATAAAATTTTCATGTTTGTACCAATTTTTCATAATAAAGACATTTACGTTAGTGAAATTTATTGTTTTTAATTAGTACGTATTAACTAAAAAATAATTATATTTCAAACAATTTATTTCAACATTTGTAAAAATACTAATTTACATTTTTATTCTTATATACAAAATCAACACTCCATTGAACATTGTGATTAACTAAACTAACATGTTTTCATAACAAAAATAGAAATTAAGTCCTCGCACCACTAATTCATACAATCTTAATTACAGGAGCCATCTAACCACCCATCTCGCCATCTTTCGTTAACTTTAGAACAGTCAAATTTGGGTTTACCTAATTTTAAATTAACTATATTGTGCATGTCGCATAACCATTTAGAAAGTTCGCCTTGTGAACCAGTCTTTGGTGGATGCTTTTTTAAACTGAAAAAGTAATAAGATAAACATTATTCATTATTGTTTTGGTTGATAGAAAATATTTTGATATTTACTCTTCTCTGAAATCTTCAGCACAAGGGGCACATGGGTAGAAATTAGAAAATATATTGAAGAATTGTTTCATATCAGTAGATTGTTTTTCTGTAGGTTTGTCTGGGTAATAAGCAGCCATTGTGTGTAAAAATCCCCATACGTTCCTTCCTAATTCATCTTTATCTAAAGGACAATTGTCTGGATGTTTCTTTAGAATAGAAGAAAAATATGAATAACTCTTAAGTTGAAATATTAAATGTGATTAGAATATTACTGGTTTTTCATCGTCTGATTTTTGTTGCGTTGCTCCGGAATTATAGGCTCCTCTTTGCATTTTAGCCCAAGATTTAAAATCACTACATGCTCTGCATGGCTTTTGAGTACCTATTTCACCTTCAGAACCACCAACACCAACAAATGGCATGTTATCTACGATTATCATAAAGTAAACAAAGTCAAAAACCCTTCACGCTTAAAAATTTTGTTAATTTTTTTTAATCAATTAGAAATAGGAAGTTACATTTTGTTTGCACAATCAACTAGGTAGTAGTTATATTTCATAACAATTACATCATTGAGAAGATAAAGTTATTTCTGATGTTTTTCAAAATTTAATTTTGAAGATTTGCACACATATGTGCACTAATAAAGGCAGTTGATTAAAAAAGAAAGTTTGGAATATAAAAGAAAAATAACAAATAGTACATTCATAGGTTATCAATGACATAAAAATACGTGTACTTACAAAAATAATCGTGTTAAGTCCAATTTCGTTTACAAAATTTTCAATATATAGGATAAACAGTATCTGATATGGGTAAAAGATAAGTATACTTCTTATTTTTTGATATATGCCGGCCAAGATAATCTAGGTTATGTGTCAGCTATTAGACAGTCAAGTGACAGCTTAGTGTTGCCATAAGAATAAATTTTTCATCATTGCCATCAATAAAAAAAAATTTCTTTTCACAATAAAATATATTCGTTCTGAATTCCAAATTTCCCTATTTTTTTGGAATTGTATTAAAGCATTCATAGCTTAATAATAATTAAAATAAATACACTGATAGATTTAAAAATATACATTTATTCCACAGTTTACAGTAAAGCTAACAATAAACTATCTGCCGAAAGTGATAATTAACTATCTTATAGAAGAAAACAATCATTATGGTAATTTATTTTTTATAATAATATTCAAATCTCATAAAAATCAAAACACATAATCTAAGCCACAGTTTATGCTCTATGAAAAATATCACAATATAGAATTTATATAGCTACCAATTTTTTGGACTTTCCATTGAACAATATGACATAATTTACCCTTTATTATGAAACAATTGTAGTAGCCAATGTTGCACCACCACATAATTTCGTAGTTAATGATAATATGTGAATATCACTCGTCATTAACATTCTAACATTTACAGATCTTCAGGATGTCTGTTTGAAAGCGAAGACCAAAATAATAATGTTCATCCATACCAGAAAGCGGACTTCTAGGCCACACTGAAAAAGAAATGTTTCAGACATTCTAAATTTTTCTTGGAAAATTTTTTCCCCAACATTCACAAAACGAAGATCGTCATAGTGAGGGCAAACCTTCTAATATAACCTCGTCAACTTTGATTAAAACTAATCCTTATATTTAAAAACAAGTTATATAATTCGAATATGTATTTGTTAGTGTTCTATGAAATCTTATTCCTCATATTATTTTCTGAGGAAGGAAATTATACTTAAAAAATCTAAAATTTAAAAATGTTTACAACTAGACACAAAAGACAATTTAAAATTTTAATACATAAAAATTCAAACATACAATTTCGCATGTGGATAAGTGGATCTGAAATTCGGAGTTTAAAGCTACATGTATTTAATAAAATTAAGCTATTCCAATCACTTACGAGACCAAAACTAATACAATAATTATGCTAATATTAGAACTCACAAAATCCAACATAATAACTATTATCATTTGGAATAAAAGCTTAGAACCAATAAATTATGAATTCTAATGAGAATAACGTACACCACATATTGTGATATTTATAAATAGGATAGAATTTATAACAAATTCATATAAATTTGCCAGTTAAAAAAACAAGTTTTAACAAAGGAGAAGCAGCAAATTACATCATTCGAATTTAAAGTACAATTATAACTGATGCAGTTCAAATATATATTTTGCTTTCCGTAATTGTGAAAACCAAACATTTCGTAATTTATTCTAAATCACAGGATAATGCAGTTTACAAGTCAAGTTTTTAACTATTCAAGAGCTTGAAATTCAGTCGTCATAGTGAAAAGCGTTTGGACCCATTATGATCGCTTTCAAATAAAAAATTAAAAGATCTGAATTATCTACTATCGAGATTTTTTACCAACAATATGAATTTTCTTCATATTTACAACACTCTATGAGCCGAACAATCATATAAATATTTTAACATATCAAACGCAAAAATAATCACAAAATTTAAAAATAGATTTTTTCAACAAATATGCAACTAAACATAATTCACCTATAAAGTAAAACCATACGTAAGTTTGTTTATAACTTTAATGGAATTATAGCTCGTGAGGTCAAAGAGAATATTGCTAATCAATCACAAATATTAAAAGAAATCATTTGAAGTACGTTCAATTAATTTTAAAATGAAAACTTGACTAGGAGAATTCGGTTATCATTACCAATATTTTGGTTTATAGGAAACACTGTTTTTATTACATAATAGTATAAAATAACAATAACCGAAAAAATGCTCCACAAATAAATATTTTATGTGAAAAATAAATTTTAAAAGAACTAAAATTTTAATAAAAATCAATTAAAGTTAAAAGTTTTAATCGTGTTAATTATTCAAAACCATATGAACTATTTTAAAATAACGATACGTGAAGATTTATAGAATCCATCAAATGTATGTTAGAGTTTTATAAAAATAAAGTTAGGTGACAAATTAATGATTGACTTATAATGAGAAAAATTTCAAAAAGGCTGCCGGTGGAATAGGATGTGGAGCTAGTGGTCCTCCAGCTTCTTTAAGTCGTTCTCTATATTCTGGACACTGGGATAACAAAATGCACATTGAATTGAAAAATTTACAAGTAATAATTTGTAAAGTAAATAATTATAATAAGTACCTCATCAGCAATACAAGGATGACCTAATGATCTCCAGAACAAACATTTACAATGTCTACAGAGGGATAAAGTTTCAGCATATTGTATATCTTCACGTAATCCGAACGATCTGATAACGATATTTATATAAATACGTTAGTAATAAATCTATAATATAAAAATATAATATAATTATTATCGTGTACTTACTTTCTCAGTGAATGATAAACTACTTTCCAGTCTACTTTGTCGTCATTTTGAATATTTAATTTTGTAAAAGCGCAATCGATTTGAGATGGATTGAAATGAAACATAACAAGCTCCCGCCAAATTCTTTGTTCAGAACACACAGACGCCATAACACCCCATGCTTCAGCACTAGCCTGGAAAAAAACAGTATGAATTATTAAAATTATTATGTAAACATCCAAAATGAAGATAAAATAAAATTTCACCTCTAAGTCTTTATGATCTGCTATTCGCAGAAGTACCTCTCTTATACATTCTTCTGGTAGTTGTTGTAACTTTGGAGCCACTTCAGGTCCGGGCTGAAAAAGTAACAGACCATTATCTAAATCTGCATATGTTGGGATTTATCTTGTTTATTTTATGCAATTACTTCGTGAATTCTGATTCTATCAGCTATGTTATGAATACGACGAATAGTATTTCTGTGATGACCCCATAAAGCTCTGCTGCCAAGAGGACGACCCCAACACGACCTGCGTTCTTGTTCACAAAGTGCTCCCAAAGCATTTAATAAAATACGCAATGCTTTTGGATTCTGTTGTGAAGAACTCACTGAAAATGAAATACATAAATGAAAAATATTGATGATTCAGAATTGAAGAACTTTACAACAAACAAATCGATATACCTTGCATTGCGACTTCTTCCAACATAGTCAAAAGCACTTTTTGAGCAGCACCAGGCAGGGCCGTCAATTTTTGTCCGGACATAAGCAATTGCAAAAGGGCACATATGTAATTGAATCTTCGCACATCCTTAACTGCACTCATAAAATCTAATCGACGTACTGCCTCTGAGAGGCCGTTAAACCCTGCAATCTGTAATAATAAAAATTCCAAATTAACCATTGCACAACACGCACATAATAAAATCATCAAACACGTATTCAAAATCTCTTCATGCAACGAAATGTTAATCATTCACGAGTGTGTAAATTATTTATTGACAAATTTGCATTTTGATATGAATAAAAATGTATAAGTTCATAAATCCAGTTGTTTTTTTTAAACGATTGTCTAGTGTTGTTAGAAGGTTGTATTTATCCATATTTTAATGAGTTGGGTATTTACATGTTGTACCTTTTGCCGTTTGAACTGTTAGTATTATATCTAAATTTAGACAATCTAAGGAAAAATGATTTGTAAAAACTGTCAAACATAATCTTTCAACAAAAACCACAAACTACGAGCGGAATTCGTTAAAAACCTATTTTGAGGGCTTATGATTCATAAATTACATGTGAGATGGATTAAAAAAAATAATTTAAGCGCCCATAACGCATTTTCATCCGTTAAATACAAATTGGTCCACAAATAGTTTAAGCACCTAAAGTAAAGGATTACCATGAAATTTTGTTAATTAATAGTTGACACACTCGAATAGTTTTTATACAACCAATTAAATGATCGTCAAGAGTTTTAGCCAGACCTTGGAGCAGCGGTATATTGCAGGGAATATCAATCATAATGATGACGGTTCAAGCTGAGGGTATGGCAAGAGTAAGATTCCATTTTTAACATCTATTAGACCGTCCCAAATTTGATATTTAACCATTTAACCAGAAAATGAGATTTAAATTTCTCGTTAATGAAACGATTCCAAAAAATGGTTACGATTACAAACCCTATCTATCGATCGTCATATATATAAATTATTATATAATATCCCGACGTCGCGATTGATTGTGACAATAATTACAATAGGTCTTCCTTCCCTTCTCTCCTTCTTATATACACCCTAACATTGAAAAAGGCAACGGGAAACCACTTCAGTAATTTCCCAAGATAATCACTGAAAATCAACCAACGTCAAGGTCACCTGATATGGCATACAAAAGAGTTTTGTATAATTATTTCACCATTCAATAAAGGCTTCAATTTTTACTCTATTTCCATCTAATTTTTCATTCATACATCAAAAAAGCGACAACACAAAGTACAGGGATGATGACAAAAGCAACCGGTCGTCATTATACTTTCGCAATTTTACGCCCGATGATCATGATTAGAAAGCAACGACGCAAAAAGCACCGTGGAAAATTGTCGTCGACTCTTCACGCTCGGAAAACGTCACCACGACTGTTTTTTTTTTAAACAAAAAAAAAACTAACGAACACCTAAAAACCTACACCATCATCAACATTAGAACCTGACCTCTTTAGTGCACTTTATGGTGATGCGACAATGGGGCGGGATGTTGGACCCGTTGCTGTCCGCTCCTGAAGTATCCACCATGGCCCCTTCAGGCAAATCTACGTCTCTGAAAATAGAGAAAACAAACGTTATTTCGATACAATGGCAAATGTGTGTTTTGCATGTTTATCTCGGCGTGCATGTTTTATGCAATATCGCGCAAGCGAAGCGTGTTATATATTTTATGGCATCAAGGCGAATACAATTCACCACTTGAACGATGCACGCCATTATTCAATTGTCGGAATCTCGCAGAATAAGAGTTGATACGCCGTTTGATAAAGCGGATATTTTCGATTTGAATTAATTAGATTTTGCGAAATGTCGAAAGGGAAAATAGCGCTGTGCGGTTCATTGAACTGACTTTGAATACGAATAGACATTCCCGTTAATTTACTTTATATTAGTCCTCTTGAAAATCGGAGATGAAAGTTTCCGAAAACAAACCGAGATGTGAGCTCACAAAAACCTGTATCGAATAACTTCGCTACTATAAATAAACATCAGAAAGAGAACGATTAGACGAAAGGGGAATTGGAGTTGAAAGCACTTTGTGGCTGTTCAGTTTGACCAAAATAATACATATTCCCGTGTCTATTTTCAGCAGACATGAACGTCGCCCCAATGAGGAAAACGAGATAAAAGTCACTAGGGACGGTGCTTCTCGAATTCCTCGGTGTTTCCAGAACGGAAATATTTGTAAATGTTCTTGAATATTCGAGTAAATGTTTGGAATCTCCCAGCAGTTACTTACGTCTTTGTAAACTTCAATAAAATAATCGTAGACGGAATATTTCCGGAATCGAAATAAATTCAAAACAACACACATAACAATTCCGAATTTCAAAAACCTTTTCCTATACAAGCATACGACCATAAAATTATTCATAGACTTTCAGCCCGTTATAGGAACACAATTAATTTTTATTAAACTACAACATTTTCGAACAATCACCGGGCACTGAACGTGCACAAATTCGCACCGAATCCAGCAGCGTCCGGTTCGACATATACAATTTTTTTGCACACTCCTAATACACAATTGCAATAAAAAAAAACGCCAGAAAAAACCAACCATCGATAAAAACATAAAGAAAAATTCACAAAAACAACACCGCAAGCCGGTGAGTCACTGAGGAAGAGTCAATCACCTGATGGACGAACAAGTGGACGAGTTTCTTGCCCGTCAGGACAATGGTTTCGTAATAATAGTGTTGTTGGTTTTTTCGAGTGACATTTTCGAAAATTATCATATCGATTCAGTTTCCGTAATGTTTTATTTACTGGATGTTGCAAAACTCGATCTTGGACGAGAATCGAACGTCTCCGTTGTTCTAAACCGCTTCCTTATATAGTCGCGGATCAAGGACGAGATGATTTAGAATTTTAAATCGGTTTATATTTATATTGTGTCGTCTTTGACGATGTAAGAAAAATAAAAGGGATAATAAAATCGATGTTTAGAAAATGTGAAAGACCGCAGACGCATATAAAACGATTTTTTTGTGGCTCCCGGCACTGTCCTTATAAGGATTTCCAATTAAGACTAATAAACAAATCGAACTATTTACATTCACATACTTGAAAATTCAAAGAATTCATAAATTCTATGTGAATTCAACATGCATATCGATATTCGATATTTAGGACAAAAATTTGGATTACGAAAATTTGCATAAGTTGTAAAACGTAAGCGGTTTAGCAAACGAGCGACATTTTCACACGCCATCGACAATTAACTTTTTTTTTTCTATACCATTATTTCAACTTCGTTTTCATCGCATGGGAAAATTCGTACCGAAACGAACGAAAGGAAAAAAAAAATCTACAGAATTGCGAATGCGATTTGAATGTCAGTCGCGCGAATCACACGCGACACTCGAAGAAAGCGATAAATATTTTCGAATGCATTTCGATCAATCGAAACCGATCCGATTCAATTCTAGAAGGCGCCAAAGGATCGAAAGTGGGCCGATTAATTTTCGATCAGGACAAAAGTCGTGCGAGCCTCGAATATTGAACGCGACGAAAGATTTGTTCGCGACGAAAAAGTGGGTCTGGTTCGAAGTGGAAAGGATTTGATTAATATTCATATCTGTCGCCTTTGATGTTCTTAATTGAAGATTTCTAAATGGCATTGTGTCGGCAAATTGAAATTTTTGCGATTGTATGAAAAATTTCGAAGTGAAATGTCGAAGCGGGTTCGTCCGTTCAATTGATGAAATGAAAAGATTTTTTTTAATGTGAAAAAACGTTAAGTTGTGATTATAAAAACCGCATTTGACACTATTGTTACGCAAGCTGTTGAACACAAAGAGTCGTACATAATTAACCATGACGGACTAATTGGTGTTTTTGTGAAAACGAAAGCGTCGAAGATAAGTTATTCGGATGTATCCTGCTTGATACATAAATTAAAGATTCAACAGCATTTATTAAAAAATATTATTAGATCACATATGAAAGTTATTGTTGAAAATTACAAAAATATGATTCTCATTTGTTATTGGAAAAAAAAACAACCAATCAATATTGTGAAAATCATTGTAAAAATAAAAGATTTTCTAATAGAAAATATACTGATTGACATATTTAACTAGCAACTAAACGAAAATAAAGTACAAAAACATAAATCGACTAATCAAGATGAACACTGCATTTATCTCAAAATCAACTTTAATCTTCAATACAACAGAGCTTATTATTAAATTAATTTATTATTTTCAATACAGCGTATAACAATCATTAATGAAAATAATAAAAAATATCATTTTCATAAAATAAAATAAAAATTATAATAAAAATCCAAAAGTTTACTGATATAATCTTCAATCGTGATTCAAACAATTGATATGAACACTACGACGTTCTAAAATCAGCAAAAATGCTTCATAAAACGAAGCACGAAACATCACAAGACAGACAAAACCAAGCACCGCATCGATCAGACTCCCGATTCGGCCATTTTAACGCGATCTAAAAACGGCAAAAACGAAAAAAAAAAACAAAAAACCGCCACATCACAATCCGAGAAACCCATACGAATCGGTCGCACACGAAAAATCCGACAAACGAAACGGAACAAGTAGCATTTGCGCAAACGCCGGAGCAAAAGTAAAAGTGTCCGAAGTAGAAAGCAAAGACCGGCGTTCGTTCGTTTCATCACGGAAAACGTTAGGCAACCAGATACACTGTTCACTTTCGACGCAATCCACATGTTTCATGGTAAATCCGATGGCGACCGATTGCCGTCGAATGGCAAAAGAGTTTTCTCGCAAAATCTGTGGAAAAATCCGGGCCGATTGGCCGAAGTTGTCGATTTGGGTTGCTTCGGAAGAACCAGATACACACAATGTTCACTTTCAACGCAATCCACATGCTTCATGGTATAAAAATATGTCTATAAGTATATGTCTATGTCCATAAGTCCGATTGCCGTCGAAAGGCAAAAAAGTTTTCTTCCAAAATTGGGACCGATCAGTTGAAGTTGTCGATTTGGGCGATTCGGGTTGTTTCGGAATAACCAAATACATTATTTACTTTCGATGCAATCCACATATCTCAATGTATGTCCGATGGCGATCAATTGTTGTCGAAAGGCAAAAGAGTTTTTCCGCAAAATCAGTGGAAAAATCCGGACCGATCGGCTGAAGTTATCGATTCGGGTTGTTTCGGAACAACCAAATACATTATTCACCTTCGACGCAAACCGCATGCTTCATGGTAATTCCAATGGCGACCAATTGCCGTCGAAAGGCGAAAGAGTTTTCTGACAAAATCAGTGGAAAATCCGGGCTGATCAGCCGAAGTTGTCGAATTCAAGTTGTTTCGGAACAACTATAATAAATACACTGCTCAGTGTTCACCTTCTATGCAATACCCCATGCTTAACAACCAATTGCCGTCGAAAAGCAAAAGTTTTCAAAGTTTTCTCTTAAAATTGGCAAAAATTTAAACCAATCAGTCGAAGTTGTCAATTTTGACGATTAGGGTTGTTTCGGAACAACCAAATACACTATTCACTTTCGACGCAATCCACACGCTCCATTATAACTCTCACGACAACCAATTAAGGCAAAAAAGTTTTCTCCTAAAATCGGCGAAAAATCCAAACCGTCAAGTCAAAGTTGCCGATTTTGGCGATTCGGGTTGTTTCCGAATTGATTGCGGTCGTTAGAGGAAGGTCTTAAACGAGGCCGATAAATTCAAACGAGGCCCTAAACGCAATTAGGTCAATGTTATGTGCGCTGGTGCAATGCTGCTGATAATCTACCCCGTAATGTATATTCAGGAAATAATGCAACCAAATCTGCGATGGATCTCTTTGGAAATGATTTTGTTGAAATTTTAATTGAGTTCACAAAGCGGCTATTGCGTTCGATTTTAAAGCGTAATATCAATATGATTTCAATTACAAACCCGTCTAATCGAAATTCCATATGTGAACGAGTATAAACAAACTTTCAAAAGGAGACTCGACCAATCGAAACCATATCGTTCGATATTTTAATACCGTTGACATTGAAGTAAGAACTGATATACTTTGAGTACTTGCTGATTACATTATTCGAGATTCGTTGAATATTTGTACTAACATTTCCATCAATTATAATAACAACGCATCCATTATTTTTGCACACGTCATTGTGATTCCATACATCATGAAACTATTTTTCGGTAGAGAACTAAAAAAAAACACAGTGTCAAGGGTTTTGTAAGAAGCAAAAAGTAGTACGACACGCAACGTCCCTGACCCACTTTTGGCGAATTTCGTAATACTAAAGCATGAATTTGCGGGAAAATGGGTCACAGCCCTCTCCTCAAATATGCATTCGATACAACCCTGAGCACAATAACCCCGACAATTTATAGGGGTTCGATTAAATTGCGAAAAAATATATTTTCGATATAAGCCCGGTCATATTTCGGGGGAAATGCGCCGTCGAAGTCTGCAGGATATTTTCTATTTTCAAAAAGATTTTTTCCATTGGTAACCATAAAAATATATCGGGATTCGTTTAATGTTTTTTTCAACATGAAAAACATAACATTGTTGTTCATTGTTGTCACAGATGTTCGAAAATTTTCTCGACATATTCAGTGTTTAAAACTTTTAGAGGTTCTTTTTAATTAGATTTAACATTTTTCGGAACGTATTTCGAGAATTTTGTGTCTTTTTTATTTCGTCGTTTGATTTGTTCTTTTCTTGGTATTTTTAGCCCAATCCGAAATATGCAGGGTATTAGACTGGGGTATAAAAACATATTTTGAGAAACGCTAGATAAGTTAATCCTTCAAGTAAAAAAGAACCATGAAAGAAACAATGGATTCGCAAAATAATGCACGATTTATCGCCGATTTTTAATCCGCCTAAAACGGAAATGCATTACCTTTATTACTAAGATTAAACAAAGTGCTTGGAAACAAAATATTCTACGAAAACTCGTAAAAAGGCGACAATACATCAAATTTTATCAACGTCATTCAAATTTCAAAAAAATCCATTTATCATGATAAGGCGACCATTTTCATCAAACTTAAAACAAAAAGATACAAAAAAAGAACAATATAGTAGGATGACCAAGGATGTAAATTAAACGGTACTTTTTACGTTTACGAACGCATATCGACGATTTGACAACTCGCGTTTTTTACGAGTAACAAGTACCAATCAAACTAAAAATTTGACGTGAACCCTTTGAAGCACAACAGTATGAAAAATGTCCTACATTTTTTTAGCTTTTGCTGCATTATGGTATATAAAATAAATTATCCCACCTAAAAAAATTAAAACCATTCGAAGTACAGAGGTTTATATTCCGTATGTCAAGTCCCATTGTGCCTGGGTGATATAAAAATCATTTTAATAAATATAATTCATAGACCCATACGATACAGAAGTGCTGAATATGTCCCACTCATCAATTATAGTTTTTTAAATTTCTGTGCAGCATATGCATTTTTTTCTATAAAATCTCGTACCTCAAAGGGTCAATCAATCTTTTGATAAATTTTCAATTTTATAATTTGAAAAAAGTTAATAAATTTCGTCTTATGATCAATCAAGATAAAAACCAGTACGAATAAATCGAAAACATATCACAAATCGATAATTTTCCAATAAAAAAAAACGCACATAAACCTTCGCATTCCCGCATCGAAACGGCGACCGTAAAAACCACCACGAACGGTCACCCTACGTCTTCGAGAACTGCATCGAAAACACACACAACAAATCGATAATTCCCAACAGAGACCCTACCCGAAGGGAACGCACATAAGGCTTCGCCCTCGTCCATCGAACGCAATCGATACGACATTCGCGAACTCCAACATGCACCCGTATTACATCACGACCAAACCCGACATAACGGTGAACGTCTGTCCGCGCCGAAAGGCGATCGTTTGACCCGAGCGTGACCCCGCAATGACCCAAATATCGATCTGGAGCCGAAGCCTCGAGACACTCGCGAAACATCCCGTGAAATCGACGCGATTCGCAAAAACGCCATTGCGGATAGTTGTTTCGTATGTCAGCGCGTGTTTGTATACAGACCGCGCGAACAAAGAAAGGCCATTGATCGGCGCGAGGCGGGGGTGGGGCGGGGGTGTGGGGGGGGGATTTTGGTTTTTGGCGGGTTTTTTGTAACCTTTCCGAGGGTCCGCAGCACTCGAGGACCTTCTTCTTCTCCCAGCCGTCCTGGGTTTTGACCCATTCTTCGCCCGGGGAGCGCCAGTCGCGCGAGTAGAACGGCATTTTCGTGCGGGGCGGGCGCACGTCCGTGCTCGTGAGCGTCCGCTGCGCCACTGTCACTGCACAGCTGATGAACAAAACAAACGGTGGTCCGTGTTGCGCGTCGGCGCCTTTTCGCCACGTGCGTGTATATTTTGATGTGTGTTTCGTTCGAAGTTATTAATTGAATAGGCCCGATGTTAATAACATCGGGTGTGGATTTGTTAAGAAACGGAAAACGATAAAATGTGAAAACCCGATTGTGTGAATCTGAAATTTATACCCGATTTGAATATATAATATTATTTTAATTAAAAAGGAAATAATTCAATGGAAATGTGAATTTTATTAAAAAATAAAATTAATGAATTAATGAGATCCTTGAGCCTCATGTGAGCACTATTTTCATAATAGGTATAAGGTTCAAGTTTAGTTAAATACAATCTCCTCTTTGGGCTAGGTGAATGTGTACCTAAAAATATAAATAGTGACATTTTTTAGTATTTTAAATCGTTTCTTGATGTAATATTTGTATTTCGATAATTCAAACAATTGTTAATAATATTATGCTTGATAAGTATACTTTTATGACATATGTCATTTGTTTTGAAGACGTACTGTCAATTGTCAACGAGGGGGTATTTGAAAGATTGCTGAATGGTTAGTGAAACAGTATTGTTTCATATTACTTTGATTCTTTTAAAATGTCTGATAACTTCATATTTGTTCCTGGATATATATTATTTGCATAAATTCACTCGGATCTTTTTATAACCTAGAAAATCTTCAAAATACATGCTTTATCAATATATGGAATTTGTTAAAATTTGTAGTTTTTATTATTTAAAGACAAATTAACCAATTATTTTGAGTATGCAAAAAGCTCATAAAGAAAAAATAACAAGAAACCGCTTTAATTGTGATTTTATATAAAAGTATTTAGTACATATTGTTAGTATTTATTGAAAATGCGATATTTCCCTTGCTGTTGATGGTTGAAATATGCTTACATTCATTTTAAAATGAAACGAATCTTGAATTATCCTTATTTCAACTAATGCAAAAAACTATAATTTTAAAAAAAATGCATCCTGTTTATAATTAATCAGTCAAAATACGAAAAACCGTATTGAAAAGTTATTGACTGTATTAAAATTAGTGATATTATTACATTATACCACTAAACAAATACCTAATTCAATTAGTAAACCTGAATAATAAATAAAAACATTACCATGTATTTTACTCATTGATGAATATACGTTCGCCCAAACGACACTAACACACGACCGAAACTGTTCGACAATATGGTATTTGGACTGGTTTACAAAGTGGTTCTCTGTACATAAAATTAAGATGTTGCCGGTTTTATTTTCGGGAGAACACGGTAGGCAAAAAATTGATTAGTCAGAATTTTAATCATGTTTTGGTCAGAATTCAATAACGAAACGGTCAGAATAGGTTAGATTAGGGTTCTTAATATTATTCTGACCATTTAATATAAATTCTGACAAACCCAGTTAAAATTCTGACCATTCAATATTTGTTCTCACTTTCTTGATTAAAATCCGACCAAAACACGATCAAAACTCCGACCAATGTCAAATAAATTCTGATAAACGGGATGAAAATTCCGACCAAAATCGTATTCGAATTCTGACCATTTTAATACATAAAATAAATCGTAAAACACTGAAAACGAACGTCAAAACAAGAAACACCCGAAATTTTTCCGACAAACAGTTGCGTAATGGCACGCAAAGCGACGCGCATGCGCCAAACGCCATTTGCGAACAAACGTCATTCCGCGTTTGAGGTTAGGAGACATGTCGGCCCCGGGGGGCGCAGACGGCCAGGCTCAGAGGCTGCGAGCCACCCAGGAGCGCTACATGCGCATAGTCGAGGAGGAGAACCTCAAGAGGGTGGCCAAGTTGAAGAAGGTGCGCCGCAACAACGCCATCACCGGCAGCATATTGGGGGTCGTCGCGCTCTCCATCTACGCTTATTCCATGCACGCTATTAAGCAGGAGAACTTTTTGGACGATTTCAATCCGCCGGAGAAAATTTCTGATTAGTGTGTGTAGTTCAGGTATAGTGCTCGATTCAATGTATCCGGAGTAAATTGTTTTAATACGCTGTTCTTTGTACTAAGGCGACCATTCGTACGGGTTTTACGGGTTGTGTAGCCAGCGGAGCATAATATCAATTTCGTGGGAATATATTACAATATAATTCAAAAAATCGAATTTTGCACTATTTTCGGTCAAAGAAGAATGACCAATACTCGATAAGCTATCAAACTCATGTACAACTGGAATAAAGGAACCGGATGTCCAAGAAGATAGATTGTCTTGTACGATTAATTTTACGTTCAATTTTTACTAGGAAATCGCAAAAGACTACCTTCTGAGGGGCATAATAATGAAAGTACTGATTCAATTTCCACATAAACTGACATGTATATTTCTCTACTTTTTCTAAAAAAAAACTACCGTTCTTTTCTATATATTTGTAAAACAAAAGACAACTATGTATGTTAAAATTATAATCTGTATTTCTCATACTTTTCATTCTAAGGTTGTATTTTTTTTTATTACATGCTCATTGTGTTGCATGATGAAATAAAAATGAGTTATCGAAAACTTAATGAAAATATCCTTTACTGAAATATTTCAAATCAATGGTACACACTTACTAAAATTATACACAATTCTTATAATTCATTTACAATTTTTCCTATAATTTTACTTTTATTTGGCACATGACTTTTCCAAAAAAAATTTCGTTGTTTTATTTTCATGTGATCTATAATAAAATTTGATTGCTTCAATAAACTAAATTGAATTTATTTTTGATAAATTTCAGATAAAAAATGGCATCGGCAGTGCGAGAAGTGATGATAGCAGCGAAAGTCGCGTCCAAGCTTCGTTTGCCTCCTATGCCATCTGTACATGATTTGTTACGTCTTTACCGACTAAAAGCTCGAAAATCTCTATCACAAAATTTTCTTTTAAACGAACGACTGACTCAACGCATCGTCAATTCTGCTGGTAATTTGGAAGGAGCTCACGTGTGCGAAGTTGGACCCGGACCCGGTTCTATCACTCGATCCATAATACGTTGTTCTCCTACAAAGCTTACAGTTGTTGAAAAAGATGAAAGATTTCTTCCAACACTGCAAATGTTAAGCGAAGCTTGCAGAGGTGTTGTAGATTACAATATAATATTAGGCGATATTCTCAAAACAAATCTAGAGAGCCTTTTTCCGATTACTGAAAAGCGCAATTGGAACGAAAAGCCACCAAAAATCCATCTCATAGGAAATTTGCCATTTAGTGTTTCTACAATTCTTATTATCAGATGGCTCCAAGCGATATCCACTCATTCCGGTGCTTGGAGTTTTGGTCGGACTCCTATGACGCTAACGTTTCAAAAAGAGGTAGCTCAAAGAATGGTGGCGGACACTAATTCGCCTCAGCGTTGTAGGCTTTCAGTCATGTGTCAAAATTGGTGCAGTGTTAAGTATAATTTTGAAATTTCTGGGAAATCTTTTATACCTCCGCCAGACGTAGATGTTGGCGTCGTTACCCTCACGCCGTTGATAAATCCAATTATAGATTTAGATTTCGAAATGATTGAAAAGTTTTTAAGAACAACGTTCAACACTCGTCAGAAATATGGTAAAAAAAGTATAAGTAAGTTGTTTCCTCCATCGATGCGGGATGATTTGACTGAAAGATTATTTTATGAAGCTGACGTAGATCCACTAACGAGACCTTTTCGAATATCAAATTTGGAATTTCATCGCCTTTGCCATATATATAAAGCTATCTTAGAGGAATATCCAGATATTGCAAATTATGATTATCGAGCTTGTAAAAAGACGATTGTTGAGGAAGCAGATAATAATGTGTAGAAACCAATTTTCTTTATTTTTATCAATTTGTGATGTAGATTATATGAAATAAATTTGTTAACAATAATAAGTCTTTTTTTGGGAATTTATATTTTAAAATTGGTACCTGATTCAGGAACAGTGAAAATATTAAAAAAAAAATTACCAAAAAGTTTAACAGTTGTAAAAACTTACATCCATCAAAATTTATAATATGAGGGGTTCTACAGTAAATAGAGTGCCAAGCAACATTTATCACCTTTGGAGATATTAAGAAAAACATTTTACATGTGTTCAGATGTAAATAAAACTAGGAGTAACCTAACGTAGTACTTTCGTCTTTTGAGAGAATATGGAATTATTTATTAATTTCCGTTGTAAAAGTACTAATTTTTGTAGTAAATAAAAGAAATTCAATTTTATAATTTTGGCTCTTAGCACTATTTACTGCCGAACCCCTCATTTAATACAGACAAATTTTGTTAACATAAAATCACTATGGTATTGTATTCATTGGTTCCCAAGATAATGAAGTTATAATTTTTAATGACATCTGTGAGAAGATTTTTCACTCCAAATTTTTTTTAAATAAAATTCCTGCCAGATTTTAGTTTAATCATCTTTATAGATGAACTTATGTAATAATAATATTACGTATAATTTTACTACGTATTCATATATTTTCAGACACATGCTTTGTAAAAAAAATCAAATATTTTTTTGAATTTATATAATAAATTCGGTAAAAGTCGCTTACCACCAATGAACGTACCAACCTCCCAAGCGGAGAAACGCATACATATACAAATTCAGTTATAAGTATTAAGTTGGTACCCTGCATTCACGCACACATTCGCATCCAAGTTTTGACGTTAAATGTTAGTTGATTATTTCTATACGAAATAGAACTCAACCAAACCTAACCTAACCTAACGAATGAAACTGGGTTTTGTGTTGATGGGTTGGTCGTGGTGTTGAATATTCTGATGATACTGCTCCGATACCTGAACAAAAAGTTTTGTGGTTTTTTTGTAACAAGTGCTCGTGCTTTTCGACCAATTGTCAAGTCTTCCTTTTATCATAAAATAAACCAACATGTGAGTAATGCAATACTACAAATAAATACTCTAATGATACTGCTTCGATACTCGAACAAAAAGTTTCCTATGACCAGTTATCAAACTGCGAATGAGTATAGGTGCATGTACGCGTATAAATGTAATGCCGTGTGCCAACTTGAAAACTAGACACGCTAATCTTTGCACGTGTAGGTGCATGTACGTGTATCAACGCGTTTCGCCGCTTGGGAGGCGTGGTACGTTCATGGGCAGTAGTCCGCTTTTACCATTTTATTACGTATTCGTATATTTTTAGACACATGCTTTGTAAAAAATCAATTATTTTTTTGATCAATCTAGATAATAGAGAATTTATTGCACAATTGCACAATCTAACGATTAATCCGGTCCAGTTCAATACACCATAATATAAAGTGACCGATAAAATTTCGAATAATCGAGGGGTTGTGCAGCGCGCATAATTCGAACTGTTGTGGTGCGTTGCGCGGGAGAGGGAGGCGGGGGGCGCCGGTTGTGGGCTTTCTGGTGTGGGCGTCCGACGTCTTGTCGTCCTTCACGGTGATAAAAGTGGCAAAGTGACAGCGGGCAGAGGCGCAGGCGTTGGTGGCGGGGCCTCCGCCCCCCGCGCAGACATGTCTTCCAAAAGGTGACGCCGCCCCTTCACCTCCGCCCCGACATAACCTCTCCTATTCACCCCCTCCCCCTCCTTCCCGTCATCTAAATGTCAATTTTGTATCGGTTTGTTTGGCTGATCGATTCTGTGTGTGTGTGTGTGTGTTTTAAGTTTCTGTTCGTTTCAGCGAGTTGAAGAAGTTGTCGGAGGAGAGCTTGACGAGACAGCCCGAGGAGGTCTTCGATATAATATGCAAGCTCGGGGAAGGCTCTTACGGCAGCGTGTACAAGGCGCTGCACAAAGAGTCCGGCCAAGTTCTCGCCATAAAACAAGTGCCCGTAGAATCTGACTTGCAGGAAATCATTAAAGAAATTTCTATAATGCAACAATGCGACAGTCCGTATGTTGTCAAATATTATGGTAGTTATTTCAAAAATACAGATCTATGGGTGAGTTTTTATGTTTTTCCCAAGTGCACTAACATAATTATTTTTTATTATTATCGTTCACTTTTTTTTTCAGATTGTTATGGAATATTGTGGAGCCGGTTCTGTTTTAGATATTATGAGATTAAGAAAAAAGACATTATCTGAAGATGAAATAGCGACTATTTTATGCGATACTCTCAAAGGATTAGAATATCTTCATCTTCGCAGAAAAATACATAGAGATATTAAAGCTGGAAATATATTGTTGAATTCCGAAGGTCACGCCAAGCTTGCAGATTTTGGTGTTGCCGGCCAATTAACTGTATGTTTTATTTTTTTACAGACAAATTATTCTTTATCACATCAATCTTTTGATTGCAAAACCGTTTTCAGGACACAATGGCTAAACGCAACACAGTTATAGGAACACCGTTTTGGATGGCACCCGAATTGATTCAAGAAATAGGCTACGATTGTGTAGCAGATATATGGTCCTTAGGAATAACCGCTATCGAAATGGCCGAAGGGAAGCCTCCTTACGGTGATATACATCCGATGCGTGCTATTTTTATGATACCGACCAAACCTCCTCCATCGTTTAGAGAGCCTGACAAATGGTCTCCGGAATTTATTGACTTTGTCAGTTTGTGCCTTGTTAAAAATCCCGACGAAAGAGCTACCGCTGGTGATTTATTGAATCATGTATTTATAGGTAATTTTTTTCATGAAGTTTTCACTATATCATAAATATTACAGTGCTTGTGTATTGAATGAAAGCATATTTTCTGACAACTTTCATATGTGAATTTATTGACAGTGAGAATTCTAAATACATGCCTCGGTATTTGTAATTTGAGCAATAAATTGGTGACAATACAGCCGATTTGTTGCACTATTTATTGCTCAAATTTCCATCAACCATAAACTAAGAATTTGATTACGAAAACAATGTTTTACTGATTGTCCTATAATGCAATTGTGAATATACAATCACTAAACGTATAAATATTATTAAAATCCTGCATTATTTTTTTTTTTAGGAAATGCTAAACAACCAAGTATATTAAATCAAATGATAGCCGAAGCACACGAATTAAGAGAAAATCAAGCCTTTAGAGCAGCAGTACCTAATCCAGTTCCAGTTGTTGTAAAACAAAATCATGCAGATGATTCGGTATGTTTATATCATCAAAAAAAAAATTGCTTCATATTATGAAGATAACTTGAGTATAATATAAAAATAGATATCTTTCTGCTGTAATAAACCAATCACATTAATTCTTACACTTGAATATATTTGACTCATTAAAAATTAAATTGATAATCAACATTCAATAAGCAATTATTTTAATTAATAATTATATAAAATTTAGATAAATACATTTCTTTCTATAAAAAATTTGCATTCGCATATATTAATGTTTATTGTTCTCTATCTATGGACCGACTTCCGTTCATATCAATGTCACATATGTACATTGAACGTCAACAGATTGGGTTCAAATGGGTTGAATAACCATACTTAATCATTGTTATTTTTATCTGCTTTAATTTTATTTTTGTTAATATTCAATATTACTTTTTTAAGGATGATGAAAATAAAGACGGAATTGGTTGCGCTAACAGTGGTACGATGCGATACGCTAAAGAAATAGGGGACGATGCAATAGGAGAAGATTGCGGAACTTTAGTTCCCGGACATGGGGGTACATTATTGCCTGATCAACAACCTGATTTAGGTACTATGGTCATCAATAGTGATTCTGATGAACCCACGATGAAACGTATGTTTTTTTGAATTATTTTTATATTCCGTTATCATTTTATTATTACAATTAGTTTTGAATAATTCCAGAACATGATACCGAAAAGTGTGATTATCAACGTCCCAAATATCGACCGCTATTTTTAGAACATTTTGATAAAAAAGAGCCAGATCATATAACCATAGAAAATAATTCTGAAAATGAAACTGAATCTAATTTAATGATGTTAGTTAATTTAAATAAGAATAATAAAAATGTTAATCATCACGGAGTCGGAAGGTCTCAATATCATTGTGATATCAACGCTGCCGATTCTGTATTACAGCCTCCAACTAATTTTGACGTGATGAGTGATAAAAGAAATAGGTACTTTTTGTTTTATTTTAGAGTTTTATTTAAATCGTCTTTTTAATGAATTTTCGTATACAGGCCTGAAATAAGTAACGTGATCCATCAACCGCATCAGCAACCCGCATCGCATATGGCTCCGATATCGTCAAATATTCCTATAAATTTTCATCATGATAATCAACCTAAATTTCAAAGGAACTTTGTGGATGGTGGAGATTTTGAATTTGTTAGTTATTCAATTGCACTCATCAAATAATATTTGGATGTAACTGATTTATAATATTCTTGTTACATTTTTAGTTGAAGTTCCTTACATATGAAGAACTTCAGGAAAGAATGGCTAATTTGGATTCTGAAATGGAGAGAGAAATTGATGAGCTCCGCCGCAGATATCAAACAAAGCGACAACCACTTTTAGATGCAATGGATACCAAAAGGAAAAGACAGCAAAATTTTTAATACTTCTCTTTTTTGTTTGGACTGGTTCATAATCTGTAAACATATCACTCAATTCTCTTTTAATTTTTTATATGATGATTTTTATTATTTTTTAAACTATTTATCTTGATTTTATTAGATACGAAAGGACAATAATATGCATTATTTATTATTTTTTGAAAATATGTTTAATTCCATTTTTTTTCATATATTTCGTTGTTTCCTGTTTCCATAATATTACTTTATATTTTACCTTTTGATCTGTTTAACCATTTAGAGTAGTTTTAGTTATATGATGCATTATAGTGAAAATTGAATATAAAGGAAAGGCATCATAAATATGTATTATTTCAATAATAATTTATGAGACTGATAGGGTCTGAAAATATATTTTATTTAGTTTTTGCCATTGAGTACTTTATAAATACTTTTTGCATATATTTGCTTAATTATTTATAAGCATTCATTAATTATATTTAAGTAAAAATCATCTCCTCACAGATTTTCCTTTTACGAAGATCTCATTTCCTTCGCTTAATATTTTTGAGACCCCCCAAAAACTAGCAATAATAAGTGATAATCTTATTTTTAAACATTGTATTTGATACGATGTTGTATTGTTTATTGAGAAAATTATGTATGTATTTAGTTTTATGCATTTAGTAGAAATTATATATATATATACATTTACACATAATTTTACTTTTTATTGTTCAACTAATTTTCGAGGTGCTTTTAGTAAAATTATTTGATTAATATTAGTTATTAAATTATTACAACTTATGATAAGAATAATTAAATTCGTAGCTTTTCCCAAAAAATAAGTAACTGAAAAGCTGTTTCATTCACGCATTTGTGTTAATAATGTTGTTTCATGTTATAATGTTTGTACACAGTCGAAATAGTTTGTGTATATTGTACGGTGTGAGAAAATGTGATCACGTGTATATGCACTTATCAAACGACATCACGAGTGCCAATAGTCAATGTTTGTAAATTGTAAAATATTTTGTAAAAGGATCGCCATAATATTTTTAAGATGCAAATTTAACTCAGGTATCTTAAATTTCACTGTATACAATTCGGCCATCTTATTTTGTAAATGTAAAAATACTTATATTGTAATATTATGCATTTAATCTTTTGATCGATTACGAATTATTTTTATTGAAAATCACATAATTTGATGACTCTTAAGAATGTGTAAAAATTGCAATATATAGTTTTTATAAAAGTTTGTTAAGAGCAAATCAAAAGGTTTATTTATTTCTTTTTTTTGTCTGTTATTACATCGAAATTATAAAAGTAGGATTTCAAAGTAACTAGTCAACATTTATTCAAAGTGATAAGTGGAAATGATAAATTCTATTTCAGTATTCATTATGGTGGTTAGGTTGTTCCTATTTATTGCATTTTGTATACTACATATTTTCTTTTTTCATAAAATAACCTTTCGTCCAAAAATTGACTACTTAAAAAAAATTGACAATGTCGCATAAAGCAGTTTGTGCGTACAAAAAAAAATTATACGAGTATAAATTTTGATTAGTCCTCATCTCTAAAATATGTTTAAAAAAATACTGAAATTTAAAATTCACATGTAAATTATAATATAAAATTTTAAATTAAGGACCAAACTATTTCTTTTTTTTAATCAAACTAACAGTTGGTATGCAATCCATTTCTTTCATGTTGGGTGTTTTATTTTACAATGTATTCTTGAGCTTGATTTGTCTTAGGACGTTTATAATTTCAATGAAGTGTAAATATCATTTGCTCTATTCTATTGGAAATCGAAATCTATTTTTATAACCTGTAAAATAGATGATTATTTTTGCACTAATGAAAAATCCTAGTATATGAAATAAGTCGATTTTTCAGTATGTAAATAAAATATTGCATTTATTGAATTACTGTTGCAAGTTTGAGAAATTATAAGTTTGACACACCTTGATATGTAACATTGCATAAATTATAAATTGTGTGCATTTTTATTTGATTAAAAATTCAGATTACTGAAAATTTAATTTCATATAAACATTGTAGTTTTGTACCATATAAAAAAAATTAAAAACCTTCCAAATTACACCATCGTATTATTTGAACGAAAAATTTAAAATTTCAGATAAACACATTTTTTTTTCACAATATTTTATTATCCATCAACCACTAACAAACGAGCATTTTCACCAAAAATATAAACAATAATAATCCATTGTTAAAATATGTATACATTTTTGATTTCAATAAACACATAACACTGAACATGAATTATTTTTATAATGTTTAATATTTAATGTAATAAAATTTCCTTTTGATATGTATAGCTTAGAATCACATAACATTCATCAATTTTTATATGTTCAACATAAATTTTTCTAGGAATTCAAAGGAGCTATGCTGCTTTTATTCAAAATTGGCACAAAAAGCTTTTATTCGTGTACATATGTGTGTCGTGTGCTTAGTAAGTATATTCATGTTACCAAACATCACCTGAAGTAAAAACAATTCATTTTAGACAGAAAGATTATGGACATATCAATTTCCTTTAATGCAAGTATTATTGTAAATGCTCCGTCGTACAGTTTCAATATAAGATAGCAAAAATAAGTTTATTAAACGTTACAATCATAAGTATTCTTTTCCATCTAATATAAACATTCGAATATGGTGCCTTCGTCTCATATAAATATTTTTTTTCAACTTAATCATTTATAATTATTTACACACAAAACAAAATAAGCGAAACGTATGAAAATATATGAAGTGTGATCAGTCTCATCATTCATAATTTTATGTGCAAACTTTGGCACGTAAATATATTAAGCAAAATAAAATAAGTGAAGCTTTACATGTACGTTGATAATGCTATATTTGAAATAGTGATGTGCTTTCATTCAAAATGATATATTGAAGATTATTTTTTCATAATTTTTCTGTTATAGAACTGCAAATCAATATATTTTCCTAATTGTTAACATCACTATGGAAAAAAATATGAAAATTCTGAGGTCGAAATATCAATAAGGTGATGTATGGGTAAGTACTTTTTTGTCGTTTCGTAAACACTATTATAACTTACTAAAATTAATTATAATTTTCTTACATGATAGATTATAGAGCTTAGCTGCGTTTTCGTAATTGACATTTTTGTAGTGTTTTTTCAAGTAGTTATGTATGAATATTTTTGAATGAGTATATTTTTTAATATATACACCGTATTTATTTTAAATATTGTATATAAAATCTACCTTAGTTTTAATCATAAGTATTTGGAGTTAAAATAGTGATACTTTTATAATAAATGTATAGTACAATAAAATTGAATAACGGCCAGTGTTGTAGAATAGCCAGCATAAAAATTAATAAAATCAAATTATTTTAAGAAGTTTTAGTACTTTTGAAATAATTTTTCCAAGGTTTAACGTTCTAAGTGAGTCAAAAAATTTAGGTGTCATTATAAACTCTTTTGTGGAACACCGTACAATTGCAAGATTTTAAAGGGCTCTGTGATAAAGACGATAATTGATCCTTGATTATTTTACTGCCTTCCTGCGAAAGCTCACGAGAACTTATTGTTTTTCATTATTATTGAAATGTATTGATGCATAAGTAGAGCCGGCTCTAATCGATAAGTAAAAGATACGACGCATCCGGGATCCAAAATTATATTGTTATTAATTAATAACAATATAAATACAATAATTGTTTTTTAAATGTGTCGGAATAACATTTAAAAATCACGTTGCTTTCATATTTCATTCGTTCATAGTAAATACAACGGCAACTTAAATGGGTACGCATTAACGCAGGTCAGCTTTTTTTAAGGGTAGATTTTTCGTCACGAAAATAATCCTAAATCTGAAGAAAGTGATGAAAGCGATTTTCGTCTTGTGCAAAAATTGCGAAAAAAAAATTTGAGGAAAAAATTGTGCAAAATCGATTGTATCGGCACCTCAAAATTTAACACTACATCACTGCCTACGGCATATATATTGATATGCTAAATATATTGAATCAACACTGAAGTAATCATTTGATTATAATTAACTGTAGGTTCATTATATGGCCCTATATAAAGATTTTTTTATTTATTCTATAAGAAACAATTCATAATAAAACTATTATAATTTAAAAAAATCTGAATCAACAAAATTATTATTTTTGATCAAATGGTGTCTATTTCTTAAAGATTGTTTCATTTTGTGAATATATAATTAACATGAATAGACAGTACATGAACATAGTTCCGAAAACAAAATTCTTCATACAATCATAGACAATTATCAAAAAATCAAACCAAGCATTCTCAAGAACAATCGACCATTTAAAAATCAATCCGAACACAACAGAAAAACGACAACACCAACCACCCAAAAAACCCTCCCCATCCAGGTGCACCCAGCTACACACCGACCCCCACACACATAACACAATACATAATATAATAAGCGGATATTTACAAGGTGAGATCGGGGCCCGGGCCTTTTGTGCCGCGAAAACTTAGCGGGAAACAATGGAGTCGTGGGATAAAGCCGGATCGGGGCCATTACGTTCGAGAATTGTGCGATGGCGGCTGCTTGGTATTCCGGCCGAGTTGTTAAGATAAAGAACGAACCCCTTAGGCGGTGCGTGTGGGCGGGAATCCGCCCACCCGCCCAGATAAAGGTAAGCTGGTGGTCGGATGGTCGGTTGGCAACGTTCGCGACTTTGCGTAAACACGGTCTCGCCTTGTTCGAGGTGTCTTTGGTGTTTATGGTGGTTGGCTGTGGGGTTTTTTGTTGTCGGGTGTGATGTTGGGCGGGGAAGGGTTATGGGGGGGGGTTGGTGAGGTTTTGATGTGTGCGGTTTCAGTGGCGGGTTTGTCTATAGACGGTTCAGGTTTTCGCCTCGGGGTTCTATTGTTGAAAAATAAATTATTGTTGTTTTTCTATGAAATTTTTCGCTCGTTTGTGAAATTCCCATTTTTTTACTCACAATCAGTTAAATTTTAACGATAAAAATTTTTTTTTTCGAATAAATAATATGTTTGATTTTTTCATATTTTTTGAACTATGATTAAAATAAACGTAACTGATTATTTCTCCATGACGTGTTTTCATATTTGAAATAAGTCAAATTTTATCAATACAATCAAGCGTTTGAAATATTTATCACAACTTGGCTATTGGGACAACTATTTTACTATTATTTTACGTCAAATTCACTTCATTTAATTACTAAAAAATTCCATTTTGCTTAATTCAAAATTAAATTTAACTGAAAATTTAAAAAAAATTGTAAAAATTTCTCCAAAAATTTTTTTATATAAGTCACCTCTGGCAGGCGTGCCAAATATTCGCTATCCGTGTTCTATATCAATTCAATAGACATCATGAAATTTTAATCATTTCCCTAAGAAAAAAGGACCTTCAAAAATTTTGATATTTTGAACCTCTAGTAAAATAAATAAATCCGCCACTGTTTGGTTTGGTTAAGTATATGAAGGTAATATGGTGGAATTGATTCAATGTCGTCTGTTGGTTATCTGGATAGTTTGTTTGAGAATTAAATTGACGGGAGATTTCTCGATGAATGACTGTTAATCTTAGAAAAAGTGAGGCGAAAGTTTTTTAAAAAAATATAAAGGTGGAAACAATAGTTTAAGCTAATTTTACAATTTCAATGTTTATATAAATGAATATATTTTATTCTTAGAAAATATTCCCGAGTTTTATAACGATCGGATGTTTTTTTTATTATTATAGCAATATGTTTTCTTAGTAAATAATAGTTTTTATACACAAAGAACACTGCGAAGCGGCTGTTAGACATCTATAGCGACTGTTTTTATATTAAAGAAATAGCTTGAAATTATTCAGTTTGATATGATAGTTAGCGAGTCATTTTTCACGTAATATATTTAAAAATTATTTCATAATTTTTATAAGATATAGGTAATAACTATTTTATATTATATCAACTTGTATGTATATGAAGAACTAAATATCAGTCATTTTTTTTAAATTGTAAACCTATGAAAGCTTCAATTCAATGATAAATTTTCTAATTAACTAACGAACGGATAATCTGCTAAAATATCACCTCCATTTTATATTATGTACAATAATATTATGTTTATGCACAGCGATAATACACATATACACATATTAGAATTGACAGAACTTCCCAAATGATACGTTTTATATGAAAACAAATATATTTTTCGATATAAAATATACATTTTATTTTTTGATATGTTCATCGATATTAATTTTAAAAATTACAAGCACAATTTATTCATTTTCACTTTGGTCGAACAATATTTAAAAATTCATAAGAATCTGTCATAGTAAATATATTAGTTTATGTTCATAGTTAATCCCACCCTGAATAATGAACAGTCAAAATGGGAAGCTCCGTTCAATATCAAATATGTACAATATAAAATTTTGGCTTTAGACATACGCATTATTCTATCAATACATGTTTCCGAAAATGTCAAATCCATAAGTGATCATGATGATCAAATGATTTTCTACTAATTTCACCATACAAAAAAGACTTGCGCGCTTTTCAAAACGGACGATTCATATGATATGTACGAATAAAATGGTATATACATTTTTTTCCACTTACTCCGAATAAAATATTCCAAAGTCTCAAACTATACGTTCCTGTACCTGACTGCCAAAAGACCGCACACGAAAGAAAAGAATCCTATTGAACACTTCGTGGACGATGACTCTTCGTCGACGATGGCCTCCGTGGACGTCGAGGGTTCAGGCTCTTTGGCAACTCGGACGAACACTGAAAACCGATGAATATTACAAAGAATCCATTTTTCCCGAAGATATAAAGTATAAAATTTCACGCGAGTTTTCGCCTCGGAAAAGTGCACGAAAGTTTGAAAGAGTTGTCGACTTCGCCGTTTCTACACGGCTCTTTATGCGGTGAACGAACGAGCCACTTGTGGATTTTAATGTGGAAGAACGATTCGCTCGTTCGCGACGTATATATATATATAAAACGCCTCTGCAGATTCTCGAATATATTTCAAATAAAAATATCAAATCCGACCGCGAATCACTCGCGGTCGTGATTTCCTTCGGTGCCTGTTTGTTATCCGGCCCCCAAACACCGAATTTCCGAACGGTCACCGTTTAATCTTTCAGACGGCGTGAAAGTCCCGAGGGAGATCGAACCTCCTCATCCCCGAAAGCCTTTGCGACCCCCGAAAGTGTCCCCACACCGAGTAAATACCTTAAACCCGAGTGCTATATTCGGTGCGGGTCGTGACGCGAATTAATGCGCGCCAAACACGAAAAATGTTCAGTATGTAAAAGGCGGGACCTTGAATAATGTACGCGGGTGTAAAATTAACGTTTATCGAATATATTTTTAATAATTTGTTTACCTGTAACTGTGGCGTTAGCCGTGTCCGCGTATCGACCGCTAGGGCCGCGATATGCTGGAATTGTGGCCATGCAGGTGAGATTTATTTGAGTTTCGGTGCTTAAACCCAAAGAGGACACGGGCACGTTCAGATCCCTCGTTGAAGAGATCACATTTTTGTTTCTGCTCTCTTGTAACCTGTGACGGTGGTCCGCTTCAACAGGCTTCATCAGATGGTCGTCGGCCTGAAATTATTATCTTTTTAGTGTTTTTTTTCGATTGACATATAACATTATTTTTTAAATTTTAATTAAAATAAAGAATTAAACAGTTTGATATGTATTTTTTTAATTTTCATTGAAATATAGATTTTTTTAAATGTAATTCAGTTAGATTTGTTGTAATATTCGAAATTTTTTTGCAATAATCCAAATACATTTGATTAAAGATAGAATTGAATTATTTAGATTAAACAATAGGAATTTTTTCATTGAAATATTTGAAAACAACACGACGTTTCTTACAAATATAATTTTCCGGCTTTCAAGAGTCAAATTGAATTCAAGTCTAACGGAAAGGTTACTTTCCGCCTTGTGTCACAAAACTTTTCACAATCCACTATAGATTGTTTCTTTTTTTTTTTCGAAAATTTAATTTGAAAATTTTCAATTCAACTCAAATACAAATCTTCTTATATATAAAAATGAATCGGCGTGATTTGAAATGCTCAAACTTAAAAGCTGCATGTTTCCTTTCGAATCCGAAAGATTTGTAGGTGAAATATAAAGACGACATGTCTGAGGATGTTTTGCATCGTGTGTGCTGTCAAACTTTAAATCCCAAATGACTACAAATGCCAATTACAAATGACTACGGATGTACAATGAGACATTGATCATGATATAAGACATGTTTACTGATGGCAAATAAAATATTGCCGTGTTTGGGCATGATATCACCCAATCGTCCAATGCACGATGTACCACAACGCCGTGCCGCGTATTGATTGTGACAATAATTACAATCAGTACACCGGTGTGTGCAGAACGCGTGTTCACAACGGTAACTGGAACTGGAAACTAGGACCGAGAACCGGAACCCAGGACCGGGAACTAGAAACGGTAATCGGGAACCGGTGTGTGCAGAACGTGTAAAGACAATGAGAGCAATGGGCCAATGGGCCAACGGGACTATGGGCACTATTTTAAGATGAAAAAAATCCAATATTTAGAGCCAAAGATCTATCGTTTGTTGACGACAGATCTTATATATGCAAAAACGATGGAACGAACGCAAGACATGACAAAAACAGGACAGTCCCTGCGAAAATGGGACGTATGGTCAGCTTAGTTTTAGTGAGACTAACAAACAGCGATTGTAGGTGATACGAAGTTGACCGGGTCAGCTAGTTCAATATAAAATGTATCTCTATCAAAATATTAGTATTCAGTCAAATTTTCATTAAAAGCTGGTATAAATAAAAAATTGATTTTTATTTACCTTTTTTCCATTAATGAACCATATAATATGCGGAGGTGGGTATGCCAAACTCGTAGTGCAAGTAGCCTTAAAAATATCAGTAACATTATACAGAGTGGCGCTAAATGTTATGATTGGTTTTTCCAACTGTGGCTCTGAAATAATAATACAATATGATTTGACAATTTATATTGAAAGCCTTGTATATATAACAAGTAGGAATTAAAACAATATACAAAACAATAATAATAACCTGTATTGTTAAGAAGCAATGAATATTAAGTTAAAAAAAAAATTATGTTTAGTGCAAATTAATTAAAGATATTAAGAATATATTATATAAGATTCTATTATATATGAAAAAATAGTATAAAATTCCACAAGACACTGATATTCAAAACCAGCAGTTATTGTTTGTACTCGGTAATACAATATGAATCGTTATGTAAATAGCTTTGAAATCGAGCGTGCTGCGAATAGTCGAGTTCGCCCTTCAGGGACCTCGGGTAAAACAAAAGCCCAGTGTCGTATCTTTTGCATAATTCATGGAATAGGCAGCCACAAGGACCACCAGGACATCGACTCACGGATAACCAGCAGGTCCTTTCCTTCGGATTCCCGAGTGTAGATGGGACTTTCGAGCGTCACTGCGCAATAGTATCGTCCCGAAGTTTCGAAGCCGACATCTTGGATGATTATGGACCTTTCTGTGGCTAAGGAATGCTGAAATTGACAACGATTGTGTTTAACATGTGGAAAATTAATATAGTGTTTTATATAAGTAGTTCCATATGGTTTTTATTGAAGTTATTGTATTGTTCTGTTAAAATGTAAGCGATAGAAATAAATTATTTATTTTTTTGAAAAAAATCTGAATATTAGAAAATAGTTTATTTTTGACGTGAAATGGAACTTTTTATGTATGTGTTTAGGGAGTTTTCCGTGTTTTCACAATTGGTTGACCCATGTGTGATACAAATCGAAAAAGACCTGGAAAATTTATAAAAAAAATCATTCGCATTTATATGAAAAAAATCATATGAACGTACATTTATATAAATATATAATTTCCTGTTGGGAACTAACTTTTTTGTACCCTCAGGATAGTCTTATTTTTTTTCGTCGTCTTTTCCTTTTGTACGGTGCCCTAGCAAAAATAAATCGTTTGCTTTACGGTTTTTGGCGATCTTTCTACGTCTCAGCGATTTTTTTCCTATTTTTCCTTTTGTTCCACGCACCCATGTGTATACACGTGTACGTGCGATTTATTTTTAAAGGTTAAAATATAGCTTTTATTTGTATTTTTTCGTTTGCTCTTTGCTCGTAAGCCTTAAACACGTTTGTTACGCGAGCTCAGATATCACTTTCTGAAGTGCCATTTTTTTGGCAAAAAAAACATCAAATAGAATGAAAAAAAACACCTTTGAAGTTAAAAGTATAAACATTGATGTACACAATTGAAATAGTTTAAAAGGAGTTTTTTTATTTTCATACAATTAAATTGAAAAAATAAAATTTGAATATCAAAATTTGATTTGACATTGTAGAAAGTAACCAATGAAATTATTTTCAAAGAATACTGAGAAAAGAATAGAAAAAAATCACAGTTAAAAATATACAGATTGGATCATTTTTTGAGTTGCACATTTTGTTTTAGACGTTTTGCATTAATTTGAATAATATTAGCTTTTCTAAACGAATCTCATTAAATTAAATTGAACAACCTCGCTTAAATTCATCAAACGAGATTAGGTCTACCTGTACAAACGATTACGGGATCAACGTAACCTCATCAAACGAAACGAGGTTAAGCTAGAAATTCCTAAAGTGATTATTTCAAAATGAATATTGCAAACGCAGCCTTCGATTAAACAAGACAAACGAACCGATCGGAAGCAAACCCAAAGAATATTCTTATAAATGCCGAAATCGAACGAAATCACTCGTGCATTCTTAAACGAAAAAAATCTTTACAAGCACACTCACCAACAACAAAAACCCCCATAGAAAATCCCCATAAAGGGAAAAGTATTAAGAATGTATCGACGCAGATACGTACGTGTATACGATTCTTTTCGTGTCGGGGCGGAAAAGTTGCGCGAAAAGTACGCTTATGGAATTATCGATTTTCCCGAGTTTTCCCGGGATACGGGGAGTCCCGAGACACGATAACGCGATAAGGCGTAATCAGCTATGCAAATTTCAGCTAATTCGAAAAGGTATTTTTCAAGGTGTGGCCCGAGGAAATGTCCAAAATGCCGGTTCGATTGAACAACGGACGAGGGTGCAAAATCTGCTGTGCGAAAAGTGTTCTGATTCCAAGAGGAAGTGTGTAATGGGGGTTTTTTGTCAATTTGAAAATACATGGGAATTAAGAGTTTATTTTTGTTCTGAATTGCTACATTTTTTGTTAATTGATTTGTAATTATTTAAAGATTTTTATTAAATTTTAGTTTATATGTGAAAGTCTCATTATTTTATTGTGCTTTTGAATTGAAATACCTGTATGAATATATTTTTAAGGAATTAATTTAAATAACCAGAGTATTAAATTTCCTGATAAAAAGTTTGATAAAAGATCTTAAAACTACTAAATTTAATTATTCTTCGTTAGTATAATATCTTAAAAAGTTTTGAATATTAGATTCCTTTTAATATAAAATCTAAAATATTATTCAAAAAACTTTAGTTTCAATATTGATTTTAAGTTAAAGAAATTTCATTGTGTTTGAATATTTATAATAATTTTAAAAAATTAAAATTATACTGGTTTTTTAATTGTAATCGTTCGACCGATCACAATAAAAATTGGCATGTATATGTATTTTTTTGTAGAGAAGGTTTTTGTATCATTAAAATAAAATGACCATATTTCTCAGAACTCAAAACGGGATGGTCCGCAAAAAATTTTCCCCCTATATATATAAAAAAAATTGTTGCACGTTCAAAAATTGTGAAAATACGCGGCTTGCTTTATGCTTTGTTTTGATAAATTTAAAATAAAAAATAATTTGATTTAAAATTTAAGTTCCAAGCAACGCTGGATAATATCCGCTAGTATATATAATACTAGTATTATATATAGGCCCAATGTTAATAACATTGGCTGTTTATAACCATACTATTACGTAATAAAATAAAAATTGAATATGTTTATGCAAAATTATTTTATAACTGTGGTCTTGCGAAATGTCTCAAGAATATAAGATTATATATAATCTTATATTCTTGAGACTCTATTCTATTCTTATCCTATAGGATAAGATTATAGCCATTATTATGATGACCATAAAGACTAAATTCGGAGCTCGCGTTATAGCTGTTCTCGTGTAACGATTATAGCCGTTTTATTTGAACGGCATACAGGCTAAATTGGAACGATAAGTCGAGAGCCTCAACATACAATCAAACACAGACATCTGTCGTGATTATATACATGTATATAAGGGATTCAAATATTTTTTCCACTGCGTAATAATCGATGTATTGCATAAGTCAATAGAGACGCTTTCATAAGCATGAAATTATGGACGTTAAGTGAATGCGCATAAAGACCATTATTATTAGAATAATTTACAATAATTTTATGGACCCAAAAAAACAATCGTATCGACGCGTCGTTTCAAAGTCGCGAACTTCATCGAACAGACGAACAGACGGACAGACGGACCCACACACACAGAAATCCACTATTATATATAGAGGATAGCAGCCATGTTGTTAAAGTGACCTCTATCAAATTTTTCGTCAGTTTTTTAGTACAGTAAACCCCTCTATAACTTCCCCCATTATAACGTATTTTTTTCAAATGCATTTGAATTCAAATTTTTTTAATAAGCAATTAACGCGTAAAAAAATCCCTAAAAAGAAAAACAATTTTTTTTTCATTTATTGATTTCCCAAAACTCCCCCCTATAAGGCCGAACCTATCTGGACGTTATAGGAGGTTTTCTACAGTGTTCGTAAAATCGTCATCGAAAGTAATAGCATTGAACAACGTAAGCAAATCGTCAAATTTTATTGTACATTTTAAAATTGTGTGTCCATATTGAAAAACCCTTTTAATACGAAGCGAACAGAATAGATAGATTATTTAGAAAATTGTGACAATTTTTTTTTTGAAAATATTTCTAAAAATAATAGGAACCATGATCTCTATATAACAATAGTTGATTTCTTTATGTAATAATGTATCTATAACAGTTTATATATAGCAAACTTTTAATAAAAGAAATCCACTAATATTTCGGATTCTTCGGGTGGCCATCAAAAGACTGAAGGATATGAAAAAGTCTTTATTTGCTCATTTTCATTTTTTTTTGCTTGATATATAGAAACCTTTAGAGATTAAAATGGTTGCGTATAATGTCCAGAAACGAGTAAAACTCATCGGGGTTTTCTGAATAGAAAAGCTCAATAAATGCTGATCATTATTACTCATTTTAATCTCCGAAAGATGTCCTATAACCTGTAAAAAAAAGAAATTAAAAATATTGAAAATGAATAAGTTCAAACTTTTAGTAGCCACCTTAGTTTGCTAAATCAATTCGTTAATTTTATGCTTTATTTTAAACGAGTTTTCATCAAAATACGCTTCTATTAATACTCAATGGACTTGCCCATTAATTTCAAAATAATTAAACATTAAAAGCATATCTTTTGAATGAGATAAACCTACCATTAAATCTCTAAAGACTGTTTATATCAAATGTTTCCTTTATGTATCACTTAAACTTTCTGTATTCGTGCTTGTATTGTGATTTATACAAAACACGAACAGCACTAATTTATTGTAGCTTCGCATACCAGTTCTAAGAAATAAAATATTGGCTTCATGCAAATTTCATTGATATAAAGATAACCTCATACTGCATTACTTTAATCCAATAAACCCAGCATGACCCTGCCTATCAAACTACCTACACAATTAACTACACAAATCCAAACATAGGAAACCCAACAACCGAACACAAACGTAAACGCGACAATACTACGATACAATATCAGATTACGCGCATCATCGAACTATTTCAATCGCATCGCGAAACAATACCGACACCCAACATACCGCAACCACCTCGCGTTAACAAAACACAAATCGACATTAAACAATCGCACATACACGCCTTGAAAACGAAAATCGAGAATCTCCCGGATTTATACAAGCTCACATTGACCGTGGCACAAGCACCTCAATATCGAGCTCGAAAATTTAATTGCGCGTGTATATTGCCCCGAAGGCTGTTAGGCTCCGGCCGCATTAGAAGAAAGGTCAAATGATAATTTCGCTCGGCACGGAATAGTTTACAGCCGGAAATTCCTCCGAACCCCCGAGTGTTCTGCGAGCTTTCGAGTGTTATTTCGTACGTGCCGCTGGAAAGTCCACTCTGACCTGAAAAGGTTAACGCGGCATGAGGTGGGCTTTTTTCGTGTCGCGGAACGAAAGGCGCTATTAGTGGATCGTGAAATTTTTATTAGATTCGCTTTTTTTGCGGAGCGATTATTTTCGTTTTCGAGGAATTGAAGCGATCCCCTATATATGTATAATCCCCTATATATAATAGCGAATATCTGTGTGTGTGTCTGTGTGTCTGTCTGTCCGTCTGTGTGACCGTCTGTCTGTCACGATGACGCTCGCGAATTTAAAACGACGCGTCGATCCCCTATATATGTATAATTATTCATGCGTATATGGTCTTAATGCGTATATACTTAACGTCTACAATATTATGCAATACGTCGATTATTACGCAGTGGAAAAAATATTTGAATCCCCTACACTTGTATATAATCACCGATGACGGATGTCTGTGTCAATAACAAATGAACTGATTTTATTTATTAAAAATTAAATATATTCAAATCGAGTACGGGCATTGGATAGCCTACATTTCGCAAACAAATAAAAAATGAATTATTTTGATTTTATTAATTAAATATTAAATATTCATATCGGGCACGGGTATCGACTTTAAAATAAACACATACACGTTCTGATATTATTAACATCGGGCCTATTATACTATAATCTTATATTCTGAAGAAATTTCGCAAGGGCATGGTTATAACATAATTTTGCATATAACATGGTTATAACATATATATATTTAATTTTTATTTTATTGCGTAATAGTATGGTAATCAATACACAACCGATGTTATTAACATCGGGTTTATATACTAGTGTTACATAATGCTGACTGTCGGTTGTTTTTATGTGATTAGTGATTAGTGATGGATTCGCTAGGGGTTCGAGGCGTTAAAAATTTTTAAAGCCTCATATACATGTATAAATATCAGATTTCAAACGTGCTTCTCACCGTTACATATTTTTATGTGTTTTATATGAGAATTGAGAAAAAGTTATCACCGCAAGCGAAAGCGATTTGATATAATAACTTGTTTCATAATATAAAGAACAAATGATCGATTTTATAAAATAAAATTTTCTCTTATGCAAACATATACCTTTTTTATTCAGAAAATGATTCAACTATCATCAAATTACTTTGCCTATTAGATTTCTATAGAAAAACTATAATATTTCATTTCATATTTATTTTTGAAAAAAATTATAGACTCTACATGCCCTTTCTAATAGGGAGTCCTAAGACAAGAATCTCCATTTTCTATAGTCAAATCTGCCACAGGATATAATGATATTTATAAACAAAAAATCATTTGAAACAATATACATAAGTTAACTAAATATATCGAAAAAAAAAATTGATATGAAATAATTATCTCAAAATCTATCTCTTTGATAAATTGCCTTGTTTAAAATTTTGAAAGATATTAGAAAAGTAATTATCTATAATAGACGTTAAATATGTTATTAGTGTCAATTCTAATATCATCAATGATGCAAATGTAACACGATACGCATATGTCACCTAAACACCAACCAATCGATGACAATCGCATTTGATCCATTCCGAATAATCTAACCCACATACCTACATCCACAACACAACACCACACCCAAATTACAAATAAGAATCCACCCACTTTCATCTCGCACACAAACTATCCAAACTAACAAGACATTTTCGATTAATTCATCAAAGCCTCCTCATCTAGAACACAACCTTGTTGCGCTTCCCTAATGTTGTCTTAATTACTGTTTAACACCGAACAAATCGATCCGCCAAATTCACAAAGGTGGCTTTTAGTTTGTAACGCGCCACTGTAAACAACCTCCACGCAGGATGTCTCGCGTGTAACGACTTCCAGGAAGCCCGTTGATTAACTTCTTTTAAGGATGAACCAGAGAGTTGTTCGGTTTCGTCGGGGGATGAAAGTCGGGATGCGGGGAACGGCGCAATTTACGTGTTTTGCGACCGAGCGCGGTTCACTTTCGATTCCGGCTCGCTTAATAATTTTGTTCGCGTTGAAATTTTAATTGAATTCATTTCGTGTCTGGGAGCGTTTCGTCGCCGATTTCGAGTGGGCGTTGTGTCGGGAAATCGTCTAACTTTTTATTAATTTGCGCGAAAGTGTTGCGTGATTCGCTTTTGATTTGCGCCGGGAGTGTGTGTGTGAAGCGGTGTGGTTTCTTCGTGTTTTGATTGTGTTTTCTGGGAATTATCTTTTATATAAGATTAATGAATGATGTAACCATGTTTTTTATTTGAAATTATAAAGGATATTTGGCGATTGAAAGAATTGTTGCTCAAAGTGTTAGGACGATGTAAAAATTTCAACCTAATTGACTCTTGGTCGACTCTTATCTTCAACACAATCTCTCTGATATTTTGGCATGGATTAGCATCAATTATAGCCAGTAATATTATATTTCATCATCAATCTTCAAATCCGCCCGAAACAATGGTTTAGCTGTTAATAAGAAATTCCCAGATCTGAATTTTGAAAACCATAACTAAATGATTCTATTTTTAATTGCATCTCTATTGTTCGCATTATTGTTGCCAGTATTATTTTTACGAAATTTATTCAATAAAAAAATGGCATAAACGTACTTTATTATTAGACAATTCAGAAATATCTACAGGTTGTTCATTGTTTAATGACAGGCCCAAAACTTTACAGATACTGTAACGGAAGAAAATATAATATTTTGAATACAAATTTAATTTAATATTTCGGAGGAAGGAGAAAAATATTTGATTAAAACATATGCATTGACAAATATGCAATAATGATCTTATTGAACATATTAGTGAAATATGATACTGTGAATCAAATAATACATTACTTTAACCTAATAATATATTAATATTAAAAATTTATGATTTTATAATTATTTCCTTAACGATGACCCCAACACAAATTAAAAAGTCAAGTAATTAAAATTCGTCATAACTTTTGACACTATTACGCAAAGAAAACTTTAATTAAAATGTTTATGAGAAAACTTCCTTTCACGAATCTAATTAAAAATTATTCGAGGTCACCGAAAACGTCACATTTACAAAGTTACTCACCGACAACAAGTTAATAAAACGCGAACGAACAACATCCAACAAAATCCCAATTAAAAATCCATTCCGATCCGATATGCACGCAACACGAAGCAACACCCAACAAACGCACCATCGACAACGAATTACATCCGACAAAACACACCATAAATCAATCCGCGGACACAAAACACCATCGAAAGAACGCGGTCGCGCTCGGGCCCGAAGACCCTCTCACGACCGTTCGAGAGCTTTCCGGCCGTTCGAGAGCTTTTCGGCCGTAGGTTTTTCGATGCCCGACGACACGCGTAAGTTGGACTGGGTGCTTTCGCATGTGCGGGGGCGCTTTAATTCGTTATGAACGTCGCTTCGGGTGCTTTGAAGTCGTCGAAATTTCGCTCAGACGGCTTTGTGAGGGATGCACGTGAAATTTGTATAATATGTGCCATTTGAAGTGTCGGGGGAACTTGGCTTTTTGAATGAATCCGATTCGGTAGGAAGTTAGTATTATAGTTTGTGCGTGATTTTGAGTGAATGTGCTCATTGAGGAGATTGTGATGTTATTTTTTTTTAAATATGAATTAATAAATTTTGTTAGAAAGAAAAGGTATAAGAAATCCGATTTTACTTGAAAATATTGTCTTAAGCATTATACGATACATACTATGTAATTTTAAATTCCAATGAGACATCATCCAAGTAAGATTCATTACAACATACATACATTACAACATTCATCCATGAAACATACATGAATTTATTTAATGTATCCCGAATGATTTTGGGACGAAATATCTCACGAGGTTTATTTGAGTGGTAATGTTGATAAAGCAAAATTATTTTTATAAAAATCTTCATGAATTTTACAAGCGACCTTTATTTCATAGTAAATTAACAAATATGTAATATGTTAATATTAGATTATTAAAGCCTTGTGCATACAAGGTTTTCATGCTAATCTAATATAGGGAGGCTAAATTTACCGTTATTTTCGTTTACCAATCCGATTTTTTTAACTAATTATCGGTTTACCGATAATTTACCGTTAGTTAAATTTTATATAAAAATCGGAAGGAACCTGAAATTTTAACGGAAACCTAAAAAAACCGTAAACTTAAACAACCTGATATTTATTTAAAAAATATATATAATTTATCGGATAATTATCAAATATTACATAAGTCATTTGCCGGTTAGTCGGTAAACTGGTTGGCCTCCCTAGTACGTCACAAACAAAGCTTAATACAATACTAAAAAAAACTGCTAACTTTATCGATCCGAAATATTTAAGAAACAATGTCAACATAAATTTTCATACAACATACTTCATGTTATTTTAGAAATTATCATATAAAATTAGATTCAACCGTTTCTCTGAAAACCTCTCACTCTACTACGTACTCTAATATAGACAAAATCATATTACATCAAAATACTGAATTTCTATCATATTCACATCATATTTTCGACAATACATGACCCGCAGATACATACGACACTTCGCACTAGTACAAAAGTTATTTTGCCGCATCCGCGATTTCTAAAACGTCCCCTCGCATTCGCAAATGTGAAATACATAGTTTTGAGGGCGTTTGTGAGCGGATCGAGCAGATTTTAAAGTGATTTTGCAGACATAGAAAGGATCGTTTGAATCGTGTAAAACGACACCGTTCGCTCCGGAGGAGTTGTTACTGCTATTGTGAGAGATCGGCGGAACATTTGAATCGGTAGAACACGGATTTTCACCGAATCTATCGTATATATTGCATACAAAAAGTCTCAAACTTTTAAAATAAGTATTAATTAATATAAAATGAACAATAAAAAAATTGGTTTAAGCATTGAAATGATCGAGAAGTGGCAAAGTTGCCAGAGTAATATCTTCCTTCATAGACAATACAATGCAACTGTCAAATATGTACGTTTCCTTTTGTTCAAACTTTGATAAAATTTTAAAAATTTTATTCATTTTTTTATAATAATATGAAAGTTTTCAGTAGTGGCATTTCACTCTATTCGCATTTACGGTGTTGCCGATCCTTTATTTACAGGTAGTCCTCGACTTACGACGGACATACGTTCCTGAACCTCGGTCGTAAGTCGAATCTGTATAATAATTTTTTTTCGATAGTTTTACTTACTTTTATTGTTACTATAATGAAATAATAAATAAATAAAATTTTAAAACCTTTCACTGTTTGGGTCCATCATTTCAAAATTTTGTATTCCTTGATTAATTAAATGAAAAGCAGCAGTCATTTTTTTTAATAAGATTTTTTTTGACGGTTCAACATTCTTCTGTATTTATTTCTCACATCCGCTTAAGATTTATGATTCAGTTTTTTAAAAAATAGTTAATTTAAAAATATATATATTACTTTTTTTCGGTCATAAGTGCGAACTATCGTAAGTCGAATCGTCGTAACTCGAGGACTACTGTATATTAAAAAAGGAAACGAGGAAGAATGAGTGAGTGGACAATGGATTTATGAAATTAAGGAAATGAATTGGAGAGGCTTTTATTCAGTGACGGATAGATCAAGAATGATGAAATCCAAAACAATCATTTTTTTTTATGCACACTAATTTATTAAATACTGAACCCCCAAATAAAATCATAACAAATATTATACAATGATAATTCTTCTTGTTACAGAATAAAAAAGAACTTCATGTTGTCAATGGCGATGGGTCTGAGCTGGGTCCTCGAAATAATATCCTGGATACTAGGAGGCTCAGACTGGAGCTGGATAGCCTTCGATTTGTTCAACGCCGGCCAAGGCATGGTAATATTCTACATATACGTGTGGAAGAACCCTGCGGAGATCCACAGATTCCTGCTGATACGGGTGAGTGCCGATTTCCCGATGCCGGATCGTACAATTTCGTCCTGACCCCTTTCCGAAGTACCTAGTGCCTTATGGGGATGTGCTCTAAAGTGGGTGGGTATCGGGGGAGGGTTGGCGACACGGAATGGGCGTGCACCCAAATTAATAAACTTTGACCCGCGGATTCGGTCTCGGACAACTTTATACGAGGAAGGGAAGGTAGTTTTGATGTTGGAAGGTACGTGAGCCGCCCTTCCGATGCGGAGTGTCCTGAAAATCGTTTATATATTGATAAAAAATTAGATTTATTTTTAAAACATATTGAATTGATTGATAAAAAGTTTAAACTTAGTCAAAATCCACAATTTAATCAATCTATTTTGAAATCTATATATTTTATATATAAAAATGAATCGTGGTAGGTATTTGGTTTGGGCAAAACTGAAGAACCGCTTGATCGATTTGTGTATTTTTTTTTGTTCAATTTAACTAAGGCGTGGTTTATGAAGAAAAATAATAGGTAAATTCCTAAAGGAATGCTAAATGACGGTACACTACGGTACGCCCGACAGTTGTGTTGCGAAGATTGCATACAATCAGGGGATTTTGTTTTCAATGTGTTTTTAAAATAAAAAATAATTAATTCAACACAATGCAACAATTTTAATGCAATCGGTACACAAGTGTGTGCAGAATGCGTGTTCGAATCGGGAACCCGAGCAACGCCGTACATTACTGCTAATAGTTAAATATTTTCATCAATAATTATATCCGAATACAAAAAAAAATGAATAATAGGATCATTTACTCAAAATCGCTACACGAACAACATAAATAATAATAAAACAAACTTTCAGAACATACTGTATAATATAATCGAGTCCTGCGTGACTCGGCTTCGAGGTTATCTATCATCGCGGATCGTGTGTGTAAAACCTCTTTTACCAACCCTAAAACCCGTTAGTTTTCCTCGGCGGTACACTGAAAAAATATATATTCATAGTTTTTTTTTATGCGCGTTCCTTCCCGGGTCTAGATCACATCGCCGTATGGGGGTTGATGGCGTGCGGGGTATTTCGAATGTTTTCCCTTTTTTTTGCCCTTTAGTCAAATTGAGATCGAGCGGCCGTTTAAATGGTTTATTGTTGCGTAATTGCGTTTTATTATATGCGATATATTTTTTTAATATTGTAAAAATGTTTTTTGATTGAAAAAAATGCGGTCGTGTTTCGGGTAAATGGGCGCTTATTATTGTGATGGCGTGAATTTGTCATTTTGTAAATTTTCTTGTGGACTGAAAGCTTTGTTGAATTCGTAGTTTTTTTGGAATAAATATAGTTTTCATTTTTTTTTTATTTAGTTGTAATATTTGAAATTTTTAAACACTATGTTTATGTGTTTGGTTCTTTTGATGAATTAAATACTTTATTTACATTTATGCTTCACTACATTTTGTTTTCATTTATATACGATAAACAAAGCTCCAGTTAACATTTCTGTTTATCTAAGATGGCCTCGTTTTACATCTATTACGCGTATTACGTTTCTCCTTGTTAACTAATTACTCATTACATTGCTTAGTGTCCTTTCAGATAGACAATCCCTCGTTTCTTACTTTTTCAAAAATATACATTTATATATAAACAAAAACAACCTTTTTCCTTTGTATTTTGATGAAAATAATCCATTTTCCTTCATTTTCAAAAACTACTTTACATTTTAAGTTAAAAAATCAATATAAATAACACTTTTTTTATTGTTTCAGTTTCCATGGTTCGGCTGCATCATACCGAACATCGACAACTTGTCCAGAACGGACGTGTGAAACTTCATCGTCACAAAACCACATTCCGCATTTCAAATAACCAAAACATTGCTGTGAATAGTTTTAAATAATAATAAAATTTGTATAATAATTATGTTTTTAGCGCTTCACTCCGAATTGGCGCCGAATTTCATGTTCGATGGCGCTTTTTTCGTGTTTTGTGAACATTCCAGTGCTTTCGGTGCGGAATTGAAACTTATTTAGGAAACGTTCTGAGAATCTGTGATACAGATGAGAAAAATAAGGCTTTGATGTAATCACGAAACGCGCGAAACAATAAACAAAAGTAACTCCGATTGTTTCGTGTTTATCGCAAGGCGCACATATTGATGTTATTTATTTTATAATCATCGTCATGTTATTTAAATGTAATGTTAAAAACGATAAAATTTGAATTTCTCGATGACCAAAGTTAAATTTTCCTTTATTTATTTTTTAGTGTGTGTAAACTTTCATGATGCTGTAATGTGTGTGTTTTATGGTACATTCGTAATGCAAAATTGCGTACTTATCATTTGCATAAGTATTTTTAATATATTCATGCATACAAAACGTTGAAATTTTGGCCTCTCTCCGTCCGCTACTGTTACGACATATAAATAAAACACTAATTTGTCCTTTTCGTAAATTTTCGCGAAATTCACAATTAAACGATGCACAAAAACAAACAATACGTATTGTATTATTTGCGTATCAACAGTTCACCCGTAACCTTAACCCTTATAAATAACGATATCGTATATTTTTATATGGCTTCTGTGTGTACTTAACGCATTTTTACGCTGTACTTAAATGGCTTTTTCAAATCGAATTAGAATTTGAACGCTAATTGTACGAGAATTTCGAAGGTCTGTTCGAAAAATGTACTAACTTTATAAACATTAATTTGCACTTGTCTTCTTTTTATTTACGTAATTTAGTTCATATTGTTTCATCATAATTTTTTTAGTGCATGAATTGCAGTTGAAATTGAAAGTAAATAATAGAATTGCATTGTATTATAAGGACAGAAATGATTCTTTTTTTTTATAAAAAAGTTTTTATCATAATAATATGAATTGCTTCTCAAATATTTCTTATAATTTTCATAAATTTTCTAAGAAAAAATATATTTTGATGTTAAAACAAGTATTGACATATATGAAAAAATATTTTCAATAAACATTCCATCTGAAAAAAGAGATACACATAAAAAAACGATTTGTTTCACCCGTTATATATTCGAACCTTCACCTTTATATCGGACGCGACTCATCGGCCATTTTTTTGGGGCAAAATCAAACTTTCCCTTACGAAAGAAAAATCCCGAATCGGAAAATCTGCTCGTGAAAGAGGGATAACGTCGCGCCCTAATTTAATATACAACCCGCATAATTTTGTTTTTAAACATTAGGCGACTTTTCGGCTACGTCCGTTTCAGCGGCCGCCTTTGAACGTGAAAAAATGAAAACGCCGCTGAAAAACACGTCCGTTTCACCGGCACGTACTCCTCGCTGTGTCTTATTATAATGCGAGTGCTTGTTTCGTGTCTGTTCTCGTTCAAGTTAATGTATGTCGTCTGATTATTCTCGAAATGTTAAAGTTTTCAATGATTTAAAACGTCTTTTCGTTTATATTAAATACTAGTATATAGGCCCGATGTTCATAACATCGGCTGTGGTTTTGTTAAGAAACGGAAAACGATAAAATGTGAAAACCCGTTTGTGAAATGTATACTCGATTTGATTGTTTAATATTCAATTAAAAAAATCAGTTCATTTGTTCGTCATCATCATCGAAAAAAAGAAAAAGAAAAAAAATCATGAGCGTCATCGACACACACAGACAGACACACAGAAATCCGCTATTATATATAGGGGATATTGAATAATCTTTTTTTCGTTATATTGTTAAAAAACATCAATCAATAAAAAAATTTATGATCAAATTGTTCCCGTGTAAAAAAAATTCAATCCTATTATTTTCTTATTTCCCATATATTATGTTGTTTTATAACAATCCCACCGATGTAAATCTTAATTGAAAACAGATTGAGAATCACACAATTGAATTTGTATACAATGCATCTTGCAATTGCATTATATTCATCTAAGTTCACTCAATTAAATAAATCAGATATACTCGTACTAATCAGTATTAAATTTTTAAATTGCATGACTATTACACGATAACATCTTATTTGAAAAAATGATCAAGAATCATAATTAAAACTAAATTATTTGATAAACGTACTATAATCTAAACACATCAAACAATACATTCATATTCTCATATGATTGTGTTATATCATCTATGTAATACAACAATATTATTGAAAAATATTGAGAATTTACACACCCATTTTAAACTGTATTCTATAATACCTCAAGTGCATCTAAACACATTTGATTAAATAATTCACTTTTACGTCTATTAACACTTATCAATTTTCAATACAGTGGAAAACGTTAAATTGCTTTGGTCTGAAATTTTTTTTTTTTTTTTTATTAAAAGAAATTCATTTTAAAAACTATTTTATATTTTCAGAACACAGTATTATTTCTTGTTAATTAATTTTTCACTTTAAATATTTTCGTATTAAACAATTTCCACTGTATTTATATTACAACATAACAGAAACCTTCATTGAAAGCATACACACTTATATGCATAATCCACTTAACACATTCGCTGATTCTCTTCTAATTATTCATCACATCTTCCTCGCAGTATAAGCCTTGATCGACAAAAGATTGAGAACCACAGCATCATCCCAATTAAGGCCGTATTACAATTTGAGCGTGTTGCGGTCGCATACATATGCACTAGGCGCATCAAATATGCACTCGATTAACATGTCGGACACGTCGCGTGCATGTCGTTAAATGTGCATCTAATTTGTGCGTGTAACGACTCATCACCGATTCATACAAAAGTCATGTAATTTGCATGCGGGTTTGCGAAAGCTGTGTGTTATGGAAAATTTATGGTTAATGACGATAAAAAAATCGGATTAATGGAAGAATGTTTGGTGAAATTTGAATTTGTTCATTGGTAGTTTTTTTTATGTGTGAAAATTGCGTTGGTAGCTTTCGAGAGGTGTTTCGTTTTCGGAAAATTCACGATTCGCATCTAGTCTGTAGAACTAGTCAAAAAAAATTGTTTCGTAATCTTAAAAATCTAAATTAAATCATTGGAAAAAATAAAATGTGGATTTAATGGAAATGCAGTCGCAGAACTCGAGATATTGTATTTTAAAATTACGTTTATCCGAATCCCCTTTTCGTTGCTTTCGTTAGATTTCAGATAATTCAACCCCTTTAAATTAAATCGACAAAAATGGCCAGAGGAAACTCACCCCCTACGTACTGTTGGAAATTCATCGAAAGTTTAACTTGACAACCTAAACTTATATACGATTTTTATGTGCTTTTAGTGTAAGTTACTTGAATATTATTTATACATATAAATAAACTGTAATGCAGTTTTGCTTTCTAATGTATGAATGACTTTAACGGTTATTGTTTCTAAGTGAACTATGTATTGTAGAATAAAAATTGTATGTACATACATAAATGTAGAAAATGAATGTAAAAGGTTCTAGATATAAGTCTTAAATACATATATAGTTTTTATACTCGAAATGCATCCTATATATTTATGTAAATGTATCATATTGAAAAAACCTGCTTGACAAAAATAGTCATGTAGCTTTCATGTGTTTCATATGTATATTTTTATCAATGTTGATTTTGTTTGTCACTTTTGTAAAGATTCAAAACCTTTATGTTAAAGTATTGTTAAAGTTATCGTTTCCCTTGATTTTTTCCAAATAAAACCAATTTATTGATAAATGTCGTTTCATTTCAGTACATTTTCAGAAAATATCGAATACGCCACGAAAAAACTAGTCGACATTTCGCGTGAGAGGATTCGATATATTAGCCCGAAGAAAAATGCACGACGTTCAGACGAACGCTTAACTTTATGGCCTATAGTAATAATATTCCACAGAAGTGAAGCAAAAGAAATGTTTTGCCGAAAATTGTCGGAAATTTTTCCTAATGTTCTCCCTACGCTCCCAAAGGAACGTGTGAGATGTGCCGTTTCGCAGCCGCGACGGGAAAATATTATTTTTGGCACAAATATGCCTTACATTTTTTTTCTGAAAGCATTTTCGTAGACGCTCATACGAACATATATTCCCATATGCAAAAATATATCATAATATTCAATAAATCATTCGCAATATCACTATAATATATAAGTACTAGTATATAGGCCCGATGTTAATACAACGGGTGTGGATTTGTTAAGAAACGGAAAACAATAAAATGTGAAAACCCGATTATGTGTACCCGATTTGAATATTTAATATTTAATTAATAAAATCAAAGTAGTTAATTTGTTATTTGTTTGTGACATAT
>JAOXNN020000065.1:307969-324016 GCA_028571205.2 Hydropsyche betteni | reverse complement strand
CATCATCATCATTGTCGACCCGTTTTGTGCCCACTGCAGGACAAGGTCTCCCCATCAAATATTGGGGGTCTAGGCTACATACCTTATCCGAGAGCCAACCTCGTATCGAATTATAATAATATAAACTAATAAAATAATTCGGTATTTCTCCAATACACTCCTAAACTAACCCGAAATCCACAAGATTAAATTCCAATAGTGAAAGATCAAATTTGGAATTCGACATCAAGATTTGCCACAACTTCGAGTAGCACACTGGCGCCATAGTTCAAACACCGCGACAGTGCTCGATTGTCAGATAAACTAAATAAAAAACGCGATTCGAACACAACCCAAATCAAACAGCCACTATCGGCCGATACGCTTCCTAAAAAAAAAATCACGATAAGACCCTCACTCGACGACTTCCAGAAACCACTCGTACGACGGTACGGCGAACTCGACAGCCCACAGAGCCTTCCGTTGTTGTCAGGACGACCGAACGGTCGTCCCAGAAGCAGGAAGTCGCCGACGAAGGGGGTTGCCTATTTGCGGAGCGGAAAAGCGTTGGGCGTGACATCTTGACAACTTGCCATGACCTCGAAAATCCAACGGAAAAACTGGGTTATACATACGGAGCCGGAGGAGCGTAACACCCACGGCGGTCGGTGATCGGGTGATTAACCGCCGACACGTTTCGTTGCCAAAGCGATCCGAGATGTAATAAAAGAAAAAATCGCGCGAGCAACGATCGCAAATCTTTCGGAAACGGACGTCGCGGGGATTCGAGAAGAATTCGAGGCTGCATGTCTGCGAGTCTAAAAGCTTTCGACGAAAGCTCGTCGGGTTCGATGAAAATTGTTGGTGTGTGGCGAAGGGGTTGAATCTTTGATTGTGGGTTTAGTTATAGGAATGATTTCGATTCGAGTTTTCGGCAAATGGAGTATTTTTGGATGAGTTTATTCGTTGCTGGAAATAGAGCTTATTGGTTACTATGTCGCATCGGGTTGAATCTTTGGGTGCGGGTTAAATTGTCGGAATGGTGTTTGATTCAAATTTTCCGTCAGTTTTCGATGAATGAAGTATTTTTGGATACGTTTATTCGTTGCTGAAAATAGAGCTTATTTGAATTTAATGGTTACTATGTCGAACAATTTTATTCGTTGAAATGACCACAATTTTCATGAGCGTTGAAATTACAGGGGAGAGAAAAAAATTATCGCATGTTATATGAATTGTTCACCTTTATATTACGTGCGATAATAATAAACTCTAATTTTTTTCCTTATTATTAGAAGTCGTATATCAAATATAGTATACTTTTCAGAATTATATATATAAAATTTCTCAATACATAATATTCAATCTCACTGTCTGTATCTGCTTATAACAAATCATAATTGCGGTAACGCTCGATAAACAAATAAACAAATTCCCAATATTTCGGATTCTGTTTATCGTTTTGAACTGAATTATTATATGTTACGTTTTAGTGTTTTATTTTAAACGATTTTTCAATACATGGATTCGTTGATATATGCCGGATAATTCACTAGTAATATTTTAAGTAATACGTTAAGTGTCAATATATTATGGTTAAATGGTTTATGGGGTTGGAAACGTAGGAGAACACGAACACCCAAATAGTCAATGATCAGGTGATTAACCGCCCACATGTTCGTTTGGCAAAGCAATCTAAGATCTAATAAAAAGTGCACGAGTAATGATCGCAAATTTTTTAAAAACGGAGATCGCGATGATTTCACGGGTTTTAAAAAAGAATTCGAGGTTACTAATCTGCGGAAGAGATTCATTTCTGCTCGCCTCTTCTCAAATTTTTAAATCGCTCATAAAAATATATTATTCGGTTGCATGCGTAACATTTTCCTATTCAACGCAGAATAGGATTAACTTGAAGAGCTTTTTGATTAGATAATTTATTGAATACGAACAAAGATTATGATAATGGATCGCAAAATCAGTTACTAGGAAGTAGTTCTATTCAAAATCAATTTTGCAACGCATCCAACCACCACTTCAACGATTTATTTGAAGTAATATAGCACATTAGTCGAAAGATTCTTCAACAATTTAATAATCATACTTGTAATTGGACACAATGATCAATTTAACCGAGCAGATTCTCTTGGGAAAGTAACAATGAGAAATTTTCTCAACTCTTCCAGACTCAAACTTCTACGAAAAAAAAAATGTATATATATATTTCAAAAACTTCATCAAATCAGACTAGAACTGGACGAAAATAAAACAAAACGAACCACTTAAAATCATCAAAAACATCAGAAAAGTCGAAAGAACGAGACGGTACGCGGGGGAATCCGGCCGGCCAGATCAGACGTCTCTTAACACGGACAGACAGACAGACAGACAGCCAACATTCGAGAGCATATAGTCCCGGCCGGAGGAATCCCACAAATTTTTCGTACTGCGCCAAAGAAACGGTGGCAACGGCCTCCGCGGATCCGCCCCCGCGCGGTCGTCGACACAAATCATAAACACGGAGTCAGTCTAAAAGACGTCGGACAAAGACGTTCCGACGCCGACATAAATATCATACACGTCCTCTAAGGCCCTAGATAAGTTGACAATTATGTGTGTGTGCAGAAGGTTCTGACGAAACAATCCCGCCCGATGGTGTTGAGTCTATGCGGTTGTTGATTCGAGACGTATCCGTTCTTGGGAGATGTTGTATATCGAAAAGCGTTATGCAATTAACAGCTGTTAATCTATATTTGGATATCTCATTCGATAAATCGGATCGATAAAAAATTCAAGTATGCGCACTTCGAATTTAATGACGCAAGTGAAAAAACTATTCAATCAAAGTGTGACAATGTTTAGTTGCGGCGAACCGTTGAGCAAAGGAGCGTTCGAATAAGACTTCAAATGTACCACGACAGTCGACAGCCGAGGGCTTCTGTTAAATAATTGCGTCTTGAGATGTCTCCGAAGCAGACGTAGTCTAAAACTGTGGTTCTATTTGTGTAGCATACGGGAAACTTACCACACATAAAGGCGATGGGTAAGAAAATGACCGCTCCAGATGAACGATAGAAGAATGACGAAACAAAGAAATGCTCGAATTCACGATTGTATTCGAACGAAAGTTGCTCCCGTTTCTGTGCGAGCGATTATGAAAGATTACGGAGAAATGTTAATGTTGTGAAATCGCAACCGGTTTTTTTCGATTGACAACGTATCATATCAGTGAATGCAAAAAAAAATGTAAATAATTAATTAGATGTATCGATAAGATTCCATCATAATAGCTGAGATAATACAGCCGAAACATGGAAAATCCCACAATCACTTTTAAGCGATGGAATAATTTGAAAATAAGTCGAATCGACGCAAAAAAATTAGCTCATTCCGAAAGTTTGGTTTGTACTGGAGCCAAAAACTCGGTACGTCATACCCCCCGGTGCCCCAAATTGAGATGAGGTGAAAAATTCTATTTTTCTATGCATTATTTTTTCTTGGAAAAACGTGGGCGACATTTCCATGTCGAGAATTTTCCTATGACCTATTCACATGTATAATATTTCGACGCAGTCGGCGCAGAAATGTGCAGACTCATCCCATATGCGATCCAATTTTGCTTCATTTTATTTTCATTTCGGGATCAACTAGTTCCAAATATACAAGCAGAATAGAAAAATCATTTGTAAACATTTTCACCATATGAAATGTTACCAGAATAAATATAGAATATCATATTCCATTCATGAGGTTTAAAATCGGTTATTACGTCACACGGACAAATAGTCACGTGAAATAGGATTAATTATAATTGGTTTATGTATGGTACATTATGGAGGTTCTGTATATTTACCTTATAATTGCTTTACATAATGGTATTACAAAGAAAAGTGACGAAAATCCTCGTCGCATTGAAAATTGATAGTTGAAAAATAAGAACATTCGAATCAATATTTATTCTTTTTTAATGCAAAAATCATATATAATCAAGGTGGACCGTTATAACGTTATTATCTTTCATGCTGTAGATAAAAAGCAATAATTATTTTTGCAATAAAATTAAATTTGCAGATTAATTGTACCGATTGTTGTATAACACATTACAAAGTGAACTTTGAAAGAAATAAAATAAAACGAATTACATATAATTTAATGATAATAATATACGAACGAGTCAGCACAAAACGCCGCCCAATTCGCAACAATAAATTATACAACTTTGACACAAAAAATCCAATTAATAAACCCGAAGGAAACGTTGCACAAGAGAGCTAACTAACCCGTGAACAAAACCGCGAAAAGTGAACTCATACGATAAATGCATAGAAACACTATACGCACATACATTCGTTCGATCAATAGTAATTGGACAACGAAAGTGTTATTTAACAAGAAGAACATAGTGGCGGGTCCAAAAATAATATCAAACTAACTGGGAATGTTATTGTATTTCATATTCAAATTTATCTGTGTACAGCTGTACAAAGCTTTCCGTGTGGTTATTTAAATTCGATCGAAATTGAAAAAATAAATAGGTTTTCTTAGAAAATTTCAAAATTTTCTAAGACCCGCCACTGAGTCCACACATGAACTGTTTCGCAAGCTGTTGCAATTTTCGAAAGTGGCGCCGCTGTATAGCGAAAAAAAATCGTTTTATCAATATCAATTATTGTCAACGGCCCGTTGCGATAATAGAACCTGCAAAATCTCCGAATTGCGTAAAGATAATTTCGGCGAGAATCGCGCAAGTCACCGTTTCGCTATGTACGCAATTGTATCGTTACGAGCGAGCTTTCGCGTGCCACAAATAAATACATGAACGGAATTAGATACAGGACAGTGTAGTCAAACGAATGCGAAAAAAAAGGATGACAATGACGAATTCGTTGGCAGGGGACATCATCGTCGTTGAAGGAAAAGCATCACTTGAATGATTTGCAACTAACGGCTTTCGCCGATTTGTTCGTGATCGGGCGTTCACTATTTGGTTATGGATCGTTGAGTAAATATTATCATGCAAAAACTCAAATTGAAAAGCTAATCTAATGCATTTATCAGTAAACGATTTAGTTTAATTGCATAATTAAAGCGGACGTTAGCTGAAACACATCAATTAAATTTTCGAATGACTTTCACCGATATTTTTTACGAAATATAAATCAAGTTTATAATAGTTTCAAAAAAAAAACAATTAAATTTAAATCGCTTCTAAAAACCGATCGTTTAACGTATCATAAAAAAATCACGACCGAAACGCAGAAATAGACACACAGCAGATCGAACACACAGAAACAACTCCAGAAATATCCCCAACGGAACATCCTCGAAAAAACCTCAACCTGCAAACAATCCCAGAACCTCAACGCCCAAAACCAACATTTCGACCAAACGAAACCTTCCAGATCTCCCCGATCGCACATTCTCTCACGTGGCCGTCATCAAACGGCGATTGTTGGCAAACGGAATAGTCGTTGAACTTATCCGGAGGGCCACATTCGGCGACACGTGGGCGTCCCTGTGAGCATTGAACTCTATATAACACGAAGGTCCGTCTGGCCCATTTTTCGATGCCAAAAGCACGACAGACGTCGCACGTAGTCGCTAGTTCCGTCTCTGGATGTCTGACTTGGGAGAAACTGGCACACAGGAAAATTACCGGGCTAAATTAACTGCCTGAGACGTGTTATTTCTTCTCGCTTTTCTGTTTTTTTGTTGTCGGTTTTTTTCCCATCGTCCTTTGGATCAAAGAAGACGGTCAATTGTTAATGGGTTGTGTGTCGTGTCTGCTATTTCCGACTGAAGAAAATCCGTATCCGATTACACTAGAAATAATTGAAGAGATTGATTTTCGAAGGGGGTTGGATTTGTCGCCGTAAATAACGAAAAAAAAAAACAGTTATTCAACGTCGAAAACGATCCAAATCAAAACAATAAGAATATGAATTGAAATAAACAATTATCTATGAAGAATCAATCAATATTATATCAAAACCAAATTATTATAATATTTATATTCGAAATTATAAAAAAAATATTTAAAAATTAAACAAACATAATCAACCCCAATACAAGCGAACCTCAACTTTCGCAAAATTCGCTATTTAGCACATTTTAAAAAATCGTTCTTTTAAATTTTTTGGCGATAATACACAATATATACTATATTATCGTAATTTTTGAAAAATAAAAATTTTAAATACCAATTTTTGGTGTTTTTTTTTTACATCGCTCTACTTTCGAACATTTAACTTTCGCACACGTTTTCAGGAACCAATCATGTGCGAAAGTCGAGATCTGCCTGAATCCGAACGGTAACATCACGATATTTAGGATAAACATGATACGAAAATATTTCCATAGCATGTCGAACAAACATGAAAATAAATACGTGTATGGAACTGCGTAGACTTCCGATCGGGAAATTTAATATTTGACCGTGTGGGTCGTAGGAAATGTTTACAAACATATTCGACCTTAGAACACAATACGACGCAAAAATATTTTAATTCATGTGCGCATTATCGGTACAAAAAGGCGCCAACATATGGTGACAAATTATGCGTGATCGTAAACGTGAGTCGTTGGACATTTTTTCGTTTTTTAGTATACGGGCAGAAACCGTTGCTGTGAGGAATGCGAAAAGGTAAAATTCGTTTTTAATCATTCGTAATAACCAAGGTAAGGGTTGGGTGACTGCCCTCGAGCTCTCTCGCTGTAATAACTATAATTCTTTTTGTGCAAAAAAATATGACGAGAGTTATAAATAGTAAGCGGCATAGTTTGTCTTTTGAATCTACTTTTCGAATATAATATTATTTCAGTATATTTTGATATGATAAAATCAACGAAATTGAATAAAATACAGAGCATTTTTAGAATTCACTCTATATAAATAATATATTACCTGTAGGTTATTACTGAGACTGTTTATGAAATGGCACGTCGAAAATATCACATGCTATATTTACCTGAAACAAAAATAAAATTTCATCAATCATACATCCAATAAATTCACAATCGAGTGATAAAGGCGAGTTTTTCAATTGAAAACGAACATCATAATTATATTACGTTTCGCGCATACATAATATTATATATATTTATTTATAGATTAGCAAATGTCGAAACACAATAATAACGGTATAAGGCTAACAGTGAAATATTTATTATAAACAATAGATAACCGCGCCGATAGTGAAAACGGGTCAAAATTCCACCGCAACAACTAACCGACACGTGATGAAACAACACCGAACTGCATATCTTCCGGTGGTGTAGCACCGGCCTAACATAAGGGTGGCAGGAATTCGAAAAATCCGCGGCGAAACGAACGTGATCAATAAAACGAATCCGTTTCGCACTAGTAAAAATTTCCCCTTTCACCGAACAAGGTCTACTTTGTGCGATACTCGGAAATCGGGTTCCCCGAGCGAACGTATCTTTTATTCAGGAATGTTTCCATTTCGAAGAATTCGATTGAACGCATTGTCTAAATACGTACGTCGAATAAACAGGGGAAGTAATTGTGATACGAGGACACACATTGGCGGTGGAAAATCGAATTCGCGTAGGGGACAAAAGTGATTTGTAATGCGAAAAAAGGGATGTATCCGCTTCTTAAATGACTGTTCGGACACGTTTCGAATCGATTGTCAAATTATTTTTGTGAAAGAGAAACTGCTCGTTTCATTATTAATCGCTAAGTAAGGTTGAGCAATGATTTGCGTGAAAAATAATTTTTCAATTAAATAAAATTACTGGATGTTTCAATTCAGATACCGAGTGAACTTTGAATACGTACATTGAAAACAGTCGCATACAAAACTTCTGTTTAAACATGAATAGAATTTAACGTTAAATATTAAATGCGTACGCGGAAGTTTTGAACACGTCTAAAATACCAATTATATTCGAGAATTGAATATCATGAACGTGAAACATAAAATGACATTATAAACGAAACTTTACACAAAGACAAGTACATAATAAAAATCAAACGCAAAGTACATCCGATACGGCGACGTAAATTGAAAAATTGCTTCCGAATGGAAAATGTTAAGCATATGAATCGTCTGATTTCAAAAAGCGATATTCGAATATATTATAGAAAACGAGATAAAATATATTTGACGATTCCGAGAATATTTCAATATAAACCGGCATATTAAAATCCTTATGAAAACCATAAAAGAAAATACAGAAAATTTCGCATATATAAAAAGGGACGAATATCAATCTATCCAAACAGAGATCGTACAAAATTTACGCATTGAAAATTACAAATATTTTTTCAACCAACATATCGCATTTTGATATCGGCCAACTGGTAACGAGCGGCATGACACTTTCGTCACATTGCCTCACCGAGCAATAAACGAAGCACACGGTACGACGACGAAAACGAAAGAAAACGCGAAATGAATGGAATCAACGATGCAAACCACCGTTATGAAACGATAATCTAGTTTGCCCCAGGCCGTGGGCTGCGAGGGAAATGCCAAGGCAACAAGGTTCTCCGATAACGGTCAACACCCACACGTACTACCGCAAATTGCGCAATTCCGTCCGACGGCGAACACACGCGGAGTTTTCCCGGCGCGGGAAAATCGGAAAATTATCCCACGCGGGAAAACGCCGGGCGATTTTCCCGATTCGTTTTTCGACCGCGCGAATATGTTCGGACGTTTAAGTTCGGTGTGTGTGTGTGTGTGTGTGTGTGTGTGTGTGTGTGTGTGTGTGTATGTGTGTGTGTGTGTGTGTGTGTGTGTGTTCGAACGAATTTATATGGAGATACTGACATTCGCACGATACTGCGAACAACCTTGGCCGGGTCAGTGACACAAATTTTTCGAATCGCAAAACGAATTTTTAGCACTTATCGCGCTGGATTATTGACGTCTGGTTTGGTTACGAAACGACATTAAAAATGTTAATTTTCCCGCCACAATAAAATTGATATAAAGCGCCGAAATGCTTTTTTTAAAACTTCATTCTTTCGACCGAAAAATAATATATGCGTACGTACAAGTTTTTTTTAACAAACCGAAAAAATTGGCCTATATAAAAATCGAACGGTTACCTGTGTATTAAAAAAAAATGATCAAATTCTTTGACACAACATAAATCTACGGTAAAGTTCGTATAATTTAAATCGCTTTCGAATATGTACGTCTGGCAAATGTCGGGAAAACGTGACCTTTAATTTTTTTGATCTTGATTATTGCTTTTTAAAAGGTCGTTTTCCGTGATCGAATAATTTTTGGTTGTTGTAAATTTAAGGTTTTGCAACCAATTTAAAATAAATCGTGTTCCTGGTACTCACAAAAAAGAGTCGTGTGTGAAGAGGGGTGATTATTTTAAAATGCATTTATTTAAAATATATGTGGTACCAATTATATTTACCGTTTTAAAATAATTTGTTCGTTGAAATTTGTTTAATATCATTATTACGCAATAGGGAGTATTGGAGGAGTTTTTTAAACGGCAAATTACGTTCTTTGAAGTTTCGCGTATATTGAAATAAATTCAATATATATGAAAATTACTCAATTACCTATTTAGACGAAGTATAATACGTATTCGTATATTTTCTGTAAGGTGAAAAAATCCTTAAATTACTAATTATATAATGGACTGAAATTTACGTTTAACCCAATTATTTTTTCAAAAAAGTATTTCCAAACAAACGATCTTTAATTATCTAATTACAGCCGACATCCTATAATTATCCTACATAATAGATTTGAGCCTTTCACACTTTATTAACAGTACCAAACTTAAAAAAAATATTAGTAATATTCGAACAAACACAGACGTATAAATTTCTATCTAAAAGATCAACGTTATTCGTATTTATTTGTTTTTTACGCGAATGAAAAGAAAATCTAAAAAGGTTTTCATCATAAAAAACCGAAATATTATCGTAGACCGGTTCAGTTTTGCAGACAAAGATTATCCTGCAAATCCGTATTATTTTTAACACGAAACAAATAAAAGCCGTCTGATCACGAGCGCAAAAATATTAAATGTTTCGAGACGAAGATTTGGTTGATATCAAGAAAAAAAAAGATAGAATAAAACGCTGCCGAATAAATGTGGTAGTATGTGATACAGTGTTCATCAACTCGGATGAAAAATAAATACAAAGAATACTAAACATAAACATATTTTATTTAAATAAGTAAATAGAATAGAAGGTTTAGTCTTACAGAACGTATGAAAGTTAAGCGAAATGTAGCGTGGTTTATAAATAGACGCAATCGTGTAGTGTTAGCCTGAGGCAATTCAGTGAAAAATAGTTTCAGTTTTATATTGAAAAAAGCTTTGACCTTTAAAAAAGTTACCTTTCCTTAACTATTACGTGATGGGAACACATGATAAGGAAAAATGTTCAAATTTCAGATAGTATAATATCATAGATATATTTTTTTTAAACTGCACAAGATGATAAAATAAAATATTTATTAATTCGAAGACGTCCTAAAAACATACAAAACAAAATCCATAATAAGACTATTCTAATCTCGATCACGTTTGAATCGATCAGTCAAGACATTAATAACACAAACCAAGTGATTAAATAAAAGCCATAAATTGTATTCCATAAACATTAAGTCAAAACATTAAAAATAATAACAATATAAAATAAATATAATATATAGCAGTTCTAAAAGTACATACATCCCATTATAATAAAAAAAATATTGGATTTTCACCGAAAAGTTATATAGATTGAAAAAAATATTATAATACACTATTATTCGAATAGATGGCGCAATGATCGCACAATATGCGAACACTCTTTCCCCATTCACTCCTCACCTAACGTAATTACAGCCTCGACCTATACACCGAAAAAACACCCATAACCCAATAACTTAGATTTTCCCCCCAAAAAAAAAAAAAATGACAACTCCTGCCCCTCCAGACCGAACGGGCGCCCATAAACGCCACGGGGTGAGAGCCTTTCGAACCGCGGCCCCGCGTTGCCATGCGGCCCGTGGGTTGGCAGCGGTGGCCGCCTCAGACCGGGTGGGTTGGCAGTGGTGGCAGAAAAAGGCGCGCAGTTTTCGCGCCAAAACCGTCTCTGACCTTCTGGCCGACGGCGAAGGTGCCCTTGCCCGGACGACGGAGACGCCGCCAGGCTCGAAGGGACGACGCCCAATTATTGTCCGTGTGTGTGTGCGTATTCTGGGTACAAAAGCGCGCCAAGTTCGAAACGTCTGAGTCGGTTATGGGCGTTTCGTGTCTTTATCGCGTCTGTCTGCGCGACGGGTTCGTTCCCGTTTGAGGTTGTGATACGTTCCAGTTATCCTGCGGGGGGTGGGGCTGTTGAGGAGAATTGCGATTTGATCACGTAAAAAGGAGGCTTTTGAGCTTATTGATTTAAGAATATATAAATGATTTCTGTTGCTATGTTGAATTAGAGTTTTTCTGAAAATTGATGATAACGCGATTTCGGTTGAAATCGATTTATCTTTATAGTTTTCAATGAATCGATTTTTTATTTTTATTATGTAATACAATCTATTTGAATAAAAAAAAAGAAATTATTTCATAGCAATGTAATTAAACATAATGATTTCATTTTAAAATATTCAATCGTCACTGTGAAAAAAGTCAAAATACCCGTATAAAAAACAAGTTTTTAAAACGAATGTGTTAAACATAATTAGTGAGCGCAGATTACGAAACGTAGCAAATTTGATTATAAAATTATCATAAACTTTGAATATACGTCTCATATGATTATTCTCAATGAAAAAAAAAAGATATTTCTACTTCGACTCACATTCTGAGACACTAATCAAGCGACACTGAAGATCAAAGATTATTTTTTATTAAAAGAAATCGATCACAGCAGGAACTGTACAAAAAATAGAATATTACATCATTCTTTGATCCATGTAGGGGCACAATTTCAATCTAGCATCGAAAAAGTTGATTGAATAGACTACTACATTCGATAACAAAATATGAGATAAAATTTATTATTTTTAGAATAAAAGGGTTGAGTTTGCCTGCAGTTGACCCGTCCAAAGTTTGTGTCAAAAAGAGAGTGCATATGTCGAATCGGATGTATAAAAGTTACAAAAAAAGTGGACTGACACACTTTTCAGAGGCAATCGGTTGTTGCGGTCATTAAATATAACTTTTGTACTGATGGACAGATGGTCGACGCGAACAGGAAAAGTTTCTCCTCGAAAGCCTGCTGCCCACGAGTATTGTATGTATGTATTGTAATGATGTTATGTCCCTTTGTTGATTTGCATACAAAAACAAAAGCATATGCAAATGAAATTTGTTTGAACACAACAAAAAAGGATACAAGCGAAAAATTTGTTCACTGAAAAAAATTATCACACGTAGTATTAGGAATAGTTGTTGAATTTACTATGTTTTTATAAATCGTTTTTGATTTTTATAAATGTAAAATCAAGATATCCAAAAACCGATATGCAAAATAGCCGCGAGTAAAAGATAACAAATCTTAGGAGTTATTGATAAAATGGTTCTATTATTTTATATAGATGTAAGGCAGTGATGTAATCAACGATAGATAAATCAAATATTTGAAGGAACAATACGTTGTTAATCGAATTCTGTCGAAGGCTGTTTGATTATTTCGATAAACTCTGTTAGCACTGACCTGGACAATGTGTGCGAAATATTATATCACAAAAAAAAAACAAATTTTTATGATTAAATGCTTATTGTATATTTATGAACGAAATATGTACTGTAAAAAAGTATTGTTACAACCAACAAATTACGATTAAAATAAATATTTAAAAACGTATCGATACTCATCGAAATTCGTAAAAGTTTTCAACGCAGATACAAAGATCCAGTTTAGAAAAGAAAGGTTTCAGTTTTGAAAGAAAAAACTTTTAAACATTCACAAAAAAATTCCAATAAATAAAACTCAACATTCTAATTTTTTAAAGAATCATAAACATCCTCAAAATCTACATATCGAACACATTCATTTTTTTATATCCACACATCAAACTCGTAAACGATAAAACTTCATAGAAAAAAAGCGCAACGTGCGTTTGACACAACGCCATTTGGCGCGGAAACGAGATGGCGCCACCGCCGCTCGGCAAAAAAAAACCAAACACGTACATCCGCGCCCATTGCCGCCAATCGGCAAACGCCGCGATTCTTTATCGCGAACACCGAGCGGCGCTTCGTTGGCGGCCTTGACCCGCTGACCGCCGGCTATCGGCGGGTCAACGTGTCCAATGGCGGGAAGCTGCGCAGATAAAAAAAATTGGCGGGAAAAATGACATTTGTGCGTCCTTTGGTGCGACGCCCGCGCTATTTGCGCATGCGAACGCGGCGTATAATGACACTAGATTGTTGTAGAACGATTGCGCCATGTTTCGACACAATGGTGCAATCGGTCATGGCCGGAGTTTTCGTGGTTTTTTTGGCGGGAAAACGGTTCGGTGGATTTTTACGTTCGTTGATCTCTATCGATCCGATATTTTAAATTATTATGTACTAGTAAATAGGCACGATGTTAATAACATCGGCTGTGGATTTGTCAAGAAACGGAAAACGATAAAATGTGAAAACCCGATTTGAATATTTAATATTTCATTATTATAATAAAATCAAAATAGTTCATTTTTTATTTGTTTGTGACATATAGGCAAAGCTAGAGGCCGTAGGTAATAAGTTTCATATTATAGACGTTAACTGTATACGCAAAAAAGTCGCGAGCGTCATTGAACAGACACATACACACACAATCCGTTATTATATATAGGAGATTGGTTGAAACATCGATTTTTTTAATAAATCTGATCTTCAAAATATACTTGAAAAATTATATAATCCATATACCAGTCGATGAAATCGCCTGCCATAAAATTGGTTATATAAGGATTTCATCATACTTCAGCTAAATGGCGAAACTGTTATTGATTATATTCAACAAAATGAAGTTCACACGATCAAACAATACAATGCGTACTCGAAAACTTCAACAATTTATTTTAATTCCACACTAAAGAAAAAAAGCGTTATCGACTACTATCTACTAATACGGAATTGCTTCATCGAATACAAATATTTACCGAAACGAAACGATAAGGAATTCAATAAAACGGGACTGTGATTTCGGTTTTTGTATCGAAGTATTTAAAAAAAATCGGAAAATTTCTATTGCGAACCGCAGGGCCCCATTTCCATTTTCACGACCGGCATTTTCCTCGAGACGACGTGTCACCTTGGTGTCAACGAAACCACATTATTCGGAACAGGTTTATGTTTTAGTCATTCAAAAAAAACTAAATAAAACGAAATTACGCAGTCTGAAACGTAAAGGTAGGTTGCGTTTCATCTGGCTGATAAGAACGCAATATGAGTCGGCTTTTTTCTAAATTTATACAGTTTTCCAGTTGATAGAATAAAAAAAGCCGATTTTTTTGGCATTCGTTAATACGAGTTTCTGCTGCATACTTACGAACTGCATCATCGAAATAAATTTGATTTCACGACGTAATAATTATCGTTAATATTTTCGCATCATTTATTCATCAAAAGATTTAGAAAACAGCCACGAATCATTTCTACGAAATATTACGCGTATTCAAATTTTAATGTTTAGATAAAAATCTTTATACATTATAAAAATGCAGATTCAAAGTTTATGAGCAGCACACCAATTACATAGCTAACAATACGTAAAAATATTTTGCATATTCAAATTCTGTATACGATACATTTGAATACTTTTGCAATCAATGCATTGCAAACCTCAAACTCGTCAACGAATTCCAAAGAAAAAAATCAAGATTTACGCACAACACATATGTACATAATTGAAGTCTGATTTACTATTGAATTTTTCTTTAATGAACACGATGATTCATGTATATTATTATATGAAATCGAACAAAATTCAAACAATAAGTCAATAAGAACTGACTCAAATTCGTGACTGAGCTTTTATATAATAGACCAACACATAATATGTATATTATGAAACGTAGTGAGTTCTTAGAAATAATTGTTGTTTATTAAATATAGATACAGTGAAACAGCACGAAATATTCTCGTGACAGAAAATACTTGCATGTACGTATATTCCATAATACGTAAATATTGAAACATTTTTACAGCCCAATTTTATAAAAAACTTAAACTTACAAAGACTTGAAAAAACCGATCTACGACTGAACTTTTTATAGTTGACCACACGCATTTCCATACAAGACGAAGTGAATTCTTAGAAATAACTGTAAATCAAATATTGACACAATAGAAAAAATATTTACATTCGCATTAGGTTGAACCACATCGCAGCCCGTGTATTGCAAACCTAAACTCGCGAAATATTGAGGTTTTTTTAGGACCACGTATTTATAGAATTTTCTTTTGAATACCGCGAACTGAAAGACTACGATTTCAAATTCAAATTGACGCGATCGAAATTTGAAATCAATCTATTAAATGTATTTTTTTAGGATTTGATCCTAAAAAAGTATTATTTTGTATAAATTACAATACAGGAAAATTTGAAGTAAATATTCATTTCAATGTGTGAATCTCTGCGAATTTTTATAACTAGTAAATAGGCCCGATTTTAATAACTTGGGCTGTGGATTTGTTAAGAAACGGAAAACAATAAAAAGTGAAAACCCAATTGTGCGTACTCGATTTGAATATTTAATTAATAAAATCAAAATAGTTCATTTGTTATTTGTTTGTGATATAGGCAAAGCCAGTAGTTAGTAGATAATAAACATCATATTATAGACGTTAACTGTATACGCATAAAGATTATATTAGAATATCTAAAGTCACGAGCGTCATTCGAACAGACAGACAGACAGACCCACGAGCGCGCGCACACGCACGCGATTCTGAAAACATATATGTATTCAGAAAATTAAAAGAAAAGGCTTGCACACGTAAAAATGATCGGAACAATGAGTAGTATTTTTATAAATAACGAAAAAATATATACAGGTAGTCCTCGACTTACGACGGTTCGACTTACGACGGTTCGCACTTACGACCGAAAAAAATAATATAATATATTTTTTAATTAAT
>JAOXNN020000065.1:272318-299349 GCA_028571205.2 Hydropsyche betteni | reverse complement strand
AGATGGTATTAGTAATCTATGGAAACAGTCAATATGGCGGGAATGAAATGATAACTGTCATTATTGTCAGTTTGTTTATTTTTTTGTCGTGTACTCATGTGAGTACAGTGGAAGGTAATGGGTTAATGATACAAAAACCTTCTCGTCAAAAAAACACATATACATGCCAATTTTCATAGTGATCGGTCGAACGGTGTTGGAGTGAAATATATATATATGAAATTTCGGGATTAGTCACATTAGAACCGCGAAATATAGAATTTTTAGATATTATCTTAACGTAGTTTTAACTGTCTGCTGTTCATACATCATATTTTATATCATTTAACATGTTAATTAATCTGTTGCGTTCAAATTGATTAAAAAACTAAGTCATTGACTTTAGAAGGAAAAAATAATTGTATCGAATTTAGCATGTATGATTCGAAATAAATCATATTTATATTATTAAAAAAAATTAGTCACAAATGACGTTTCCTATTCAGATTATTTTAATTAGCTAAAACATAAATTGATACGAAAAAAATGCAAAAGTTCACCAAGTCACATAATTTCACAGTGGCATTTATAAAATTCGATTCGATAAACAAAATAATCTCATAAATGTAATGAGCGATTAAAAAGTAGGAAAAAGAATTAAAAAATTAACAAATATCGAATTTTTTTCAAAAATAATCACATATTTCCGTAACCACGCGATAAAGCAAACGTATTCAATTAAAAAAATCAAAACTTTACGCAGTTCAAGGTACAAATTAATAATGCGATAGTTGAAATTTTAATGAACTGAAGATAAATATATAAAAAAAATTATGTAGATAATAATAAGAAAAAAAAATCGATAAGCCGAAAGCCAAAATTCTGAGAGTTCAACTTTCTATGTACATACACAGAAAACAACTGCGAGATTATTATATGGCGCCATCATAATATAATAGAAAGGTAGACATTGTTGTTGTTATTGCGAATCCAAAACGGAACAAATTTAGTTTTCCGAACATCTGCCAGCTTTCCCATAAAAGGCACAAGACGAATATGGACGTGAAATGCGATATACGAATTTGCGTCTCGTGCGTTTAGATTCGGTAAAAAAGCTAGTTTTGTTTAAATTTTCTCGAACAATTTGCGATGATCTGCAATTGATAAATGGTAAGGTCATATCTTATACGCAATTAGCGGGTCACTGTAACGAAAGAAAAGATTTGGACAAAACATGCGTGAGACCCGAATAAATGAACCGAATTTTATCTAATGCGTGTTTCGTTTTATCGTTTAACATTTTTCGTCAGACCACGGTTCAATTCAACTGATAAATAACGATTTTGATAACCCTGAAAAAAATCGATAAAACTTCGTTGGGTTAAAAACTTCGATATGTGACGAGTTTTTTTTTACAATTCGACGTTTAACAACGACAACCGAAAGTCGATATTTCATCATTTATTAAATTTTCACAATAAAAATGTATTTAAAATGGAAATGAGTTTCGGCAAACTCAAAATAACACATGGCGACCATAACCTACCCTACTGCTATTTTGAACGAGCATTCTCCGACGGAATGGCATTGATAAACAAATGCACGAACCTTGATAATAATCGTGTGTTAAATAAAACGACGAGTAATAAAAAATCAACGTTGGCGAGACAAAATGTAACATTCGAAAAAAGACGTTGAGGCAACGGATAAAAAAAGAAATATTTAAAGTGGTTATTTGAAAAAGTCATTGATTATTTCTTGTGTACGTTACGTTGGGACGTTAATTTTTTGCGAATATAAAAATTTGCGTATTCTGAAAATTTTTGATTTCTACGAAATCCATTTGGCATTTGGTTGGCAACCAGACTACTAAAATTTCGATAGACAATGAGTCAAGGCCGTTCACTATAAAACTCTGTTAAGATTCAACGCTTCCAAAAGTTTACGCATATCTGTTTAGTCACGTAATAACACAAACACGCGTCTACTTAAAATTTCACAAGAAAAAAAGCGTAAAAATTCAAACGAAACAAAAGACACACGTCCAAACATTTGTCAACACTCGTTACGAATTGAACCGCGCAAAGCGACAAATTGCCGAAAAACCGTCACTTTCTTTTCGCCGGAAAAACGGCACGACGCGCGCGAAAGTGTCACCGCGACATAATTTTCCCCATTTTCACTTATACAATTCGACGAACGAGACGAGAATTCGCCGACGATTTTCGTCGAACATCTCGAGAATCGTCAGCCGGTTCGACGATAGATAAATATCGGGCATGCCCCGTGTGATTGTTCACCGATTTCCGTCGAACATTTTGAGAATCGGCGGCCGGTCCGAACATAAATAAATAATCGGGCGGCCGTGTCACCGTCGGCCATTTGTGAATGAAATACAGTTCATTGATATGGCGGCGCGGCAGAACGCGGATGTTGGGCTTCGTCTGCGATAAACGCGCGATGATTTTCGCGGTTTTCCCGAACGCTTTGCGATTTCGTAATTGAGCGAAACGCTTTTTATCGGGGCATGGGATCGCGATTAGTTTTCCGGTGGCCGGATGCTGTTATTGGCGGCGGAACAGGGCCGATTTTTCCCGGAAAAAACGCAAAAGAACCAGAATCTGATTCTCTGTCTAATAGTTTAATATTTTTAATTAAAATTAACAGGAAATAGATTAAAATTTTAGAATTTTTATGTGTATTTGTTATATTATATTTATAAATTCATGAACAAAATTATCGAATTTTTTCAAGAAAAATCATTGAATAAAATTGACAGAATCGTATGTTATATTTTATGAATGAACGATAAATCGAACTGAGTAAATAAACGAACTGTACGATCTCAGTATTGTTCACGGAAGTGATACAAAAAAAGTCGATAAGAAAGGTCAAAGTTTCGACATCTACAAGCCTACTAAGTATTTATCTAGGACGAATAATTTTGTATATATGGTAGAATCAAATCATATTAGAAACGATATAAAAAAATATTAAAAATGGAAACCGATTTAAATATTTCATAAAATTTTAATAAAAGAAGATTGTTTAGTTCTCGCCAATAAGTGTCGTTTTCAAAAAATTATTGATCACATGTGAATATTAAATACGATTATGATTATTCCACTGAAAAAATAACGTATCTAATCTAAGATAAATAAATAAGAAAATCGAATCAATCAACTCTAATACTGATAAGCAATTACGCAATTTTCTCCTTGAATACATAAGGAATAAATAAATATAATGTTGTATACGTTAGCTGAATTATTACAATACAAGAACGATAAGAAAATATTTAGGAAATTCATTCATTTATTGAAACACACAAAAAACATTCAAATAGGAAAAAAATCTAAATAAAACCGTCGATAAAAAAAAATGAATCACAATATGTAACATTGTAACAAACAGACGAGCGAACATACAGAAGTGCTAATGATAATGTATTGCCTGTTTATCGGAACATCCAAGGGCAACAATAATAATCGTCCAGGTCATCTGTCACATACACAGAAAATCCATCGTCAGCGGAAAAACAACATTCTTCAGCGGTGGAAACTCGTGATTCTGCAACAAAATGCACCTTCAAAACGAGGAAAAACGGGGCCTCGAGCGATAACGTCGCAACGCACAATAAACTCTTTATAATGCAATAAATTACATGGACAAAAAAACACCACTAAAATATATATTTACAAACAGGCGCATGTGTTCTAGTACTTGAAGCTCTGTGATGAATTGCACAATTGCCTTGCAATTGACGACCGTTCGTGGCCTATTTCCTGGTAAAATCGGTCGTAAAGGCGGCGAGCAGTAAACGCGAAAGATATTTCGAAATTTTATTGTGTTCAGATATTTAAAGCAGGAATGCGCATTTTCGCAAAGCTTTGCAATAGGTCGGATTAAACATATGCCGATTTAATGGCGGTTTTTATCCTTATACGGACGCGAACCGTTCCATCACCGATCGAGAAAGCTTTAAACGTCCAGTGATGCAATTCTAAATTAATCATTGCCTTTTCGTTTCGACAATTCGTTTGTGCAAAAGTGCATTATTGGCGTAAATCTGATGGATTTGCAAAAGAAACTGTTGCACAGTGCTCGAACGAAATGCAAAAACTACGAAGCGTAGTTGACAATTGTGCAAGAAACTGCGTTTTCCATTGTTGCATACGACGGATACTTAATTCTCACCTATTCGATGATAAGATAAAATAAGTTTCTCTCATCCTTCATAATAAGTACTTAGTGCAATTTGTTGACATTTTATGACTACGTGTTTTGAGAAAAGGTGACACATTTGAAGCATTGAGAGCATGTATTATTTTTTTTCAGATTATATGAAACCTAGTAATTATCTATAAAATAAAACAATAACTAATACGTATATATTCCACTTTTGAAAGGTATAAAAACATATCGAGACTAATAAATTTTTTTAATAAAAATTTAATGTATTGTGCGCATTTGAATGCACTACGTATTAACCTATGTTCAAAAACACATATTGAAAATGACGAAATATAAACGAAATGTTACAGGAAAGTTAAGATAATCTTTTGACACTAATAAGTACAATTTTATTACAGTAAAAATTACGTAGATTTATTAAGAAACGATAAAAACAAACCCAAACGCATCACACGAGAAAAACGGCTAATTTACAATGATTCACTTAGTTGAATGGAGAAATAAAAATTTCATAATAGTTCAACTATAAACCGTTAACAACCATGTAAAATTTATGCGTAGAAATGTGTGAAAATAACATAAAATGAAAAAAGCTTTGTTCAATCGACTCACACTTAATAATTGTGCACTTCTCCCACATATATGTACGACAAAATATTACAACGAAATCTTCGAAAAAAAATCAAATACTTTTTCGATTTCACACGTTCCTCATATTGTCGACGGCGGCTATAATCTCGTTTTTCATAATGAAGCCATGTTTCAAATTAGAAATGCACTACGTATAATATATTGAACCGAACGATGGTAATACGAGCCCGCATTGTTCCGATATATAAACGTCGTGTTTGCATTTCGCCATTAACTTTATTAACTTGCATATTGCGTCTGCTTAATATTGCAGTCGAAGGTACAACATAGAATATGTGTGGAAGAAATTGTGAGGCGTACATCAACCTTTGCATTCTCATTCTTGACCCTTTTTACGATTTTATTGTTGTACAATAATAATAGACGTCGATACATAGTATGCCCTGCGGATTATGTTATAAAGTCTCATATGAAATCGCATTAGAATTAAGCAATGTGCGTAAAACGTAAGGTACAAAATTTATGTATTTACGTGTGGATTTATGAAAATTTTAGGATTGTATTTAGAGAAATTATGTAATATATTAGAAGTTATCTAACACTTATGTAATTATTTAATGAATTTTTTAAAGACTTGACCGGAAGAATATTCCAACCGCAGGGAGATAATTTCGGAATTCGTATATAAAACCATCAAGGTTTGAGTGCAAACCGAAAATAATCTATAAAACCACAATTTTAACAAAGAGACTTATCATATTAACTTATAAGAAAAGAATGATTGACAAGAAATATTTATCTTGACCACAGAACGATATCAAGTTCTTCAAAACCACAGATAACACAATTAGATATTAAAGGAATGACTTCCGTTAATCCCTTCAGAATAAACCTCTAAAAGTGGTAAATTAAAATTTATTATTTTTAAATATCTATTTAATATTAAACTATCGATGAGTTAGTCTTTAAATAAACAACAAAGCATTCTATTGAGATTAAAAAAACTCGATATTAAATGCTATGAACAGGACGGCAGTCGGCCAAGTTAAATTGAAACGGAGAATTTACGGTCGTTTAATTCATAATAAGATTGAAGAAATTACAATAGGAAATTTGTAAAGATTTATTGAAAGACAACAATAAAAAAACCTTATAGGCTATCGATATATCCATGAGCAGCACTTATCAAATAACAAAATCGTTCTAATCAAAAGCAAATAAAAGATAAGATTTTCGAAAACTTTTGATGTTCATAAAGCAACTATTGAGTAAAGCGATCCCCAACTTACAATAATTCTATTGTGTAATATTTACAGTGGCGCAATTCAAACAATCGATTTTCTACAATGAAATAGTGATTTTTACTAAACACAAATAATCTAAAATAAGTAAAACGTTTCGCGTTTATTCACGACTGCCCATGAACTAGTTTGAATCAAAACATAAACCTATTCTGATATTTTCAGTTCATAAACAAATATATCCAAAATAGACGGTGAATAACAAATGTTTAAGATTCGTTCCCTAGGATTTACAATGTTCAAAATTTGATAAAATGCCACGTTTATTTTGAAAACCTTTGAGTAATAAACATTGCTTTATATCCTCGTTTACAAAATTGCGAACTCAGCATATGTAAAAATAGTGCATTTACATCAACAAATCACGAGATCTTGTATTTTTGTGCAATAAAATATATTATAAATAACCATAGAGCTATATGTTTAATGAGGCATTGAATTAAAATAAACAAATAATACCAACGTCAATCTCGATTTTGTAAATATAAAATTGATCATAAAATTATGAAAATATAGCTGTAAAATAGCTACATAATTTCTAGACAATAATGGTTGAAAAATTAAACACGTAATTCTGAATTGATTATTCAATCAGTCATGCAAAATATACTAATTATGATTACGCGTGTGATTTCATATTAATATAAACATTTCTGATAGTTTTTAAATAAATTTGGTTATAAGAACTAAAAATTTGGTTTCATGGAAAATCTATTCAAGTTTTTTATCAAAATACCTTTGCGAATTTGTTCAGATAATACAGGTAATTCAAGGCGAAAAACTCGCGATAACGCATTTTACCAGACGCACTGAAGGTCCCGATTATAGATTTTTTTGATCGATCGATTTAGATTTCAATGACTTCACGTACACGAAAAACCGAATTAGAAGAAAAAGAGTCATTTCAATGTCTGAAAACGAGGTGACGTGAAAAAAATCTGCCAACGATTCCGTCCAGTCACAATGGCATGAAATTTCTTAACTTTAGACATGTACCCACTAAAATACTTTGAACATATCACCTATATTGTAACAGGCCTATAAACCTAGATAAACAAATTATTAAAAAAAAAAATTAATCGCTGCAACACTCGACCACCGTCCATGATAGAATATCTTGAAATTTTGACCCAAATGACATATTCGTTTACTTATCAGTCTTATAACACTAAACTATTTAAATTTTTAATTAACCATTAACCCGGCAGTTCAAGTGATCAATGTGAATTTGCAACGCGATTACACATATTCATGTCGTTCTATTTACATTATTGAATATATATTCGAGTGCGTCAAAACAAATTTTGCGACACGATTGCATTGTTTGCAACTAGCTCCGACCTTCGCGACTGACTACAATGTATGGAAAATTTTCAGTAGAATACGTACATTGAGGTTGAAAGCAAAAAATGAATAAATCCATGCGATTTTCAGCGACGTTACGTAAATGACTTTCGCACAATTCATAGAAATCGTCGGCAAATTCTCGTTTTGTATTCAGAAATTAAAATGTAATAAAAGTTTCTTATAAAAATGTTTTTTCGCATATTTTCACATTCTCACGATTTTGTATAAAGGAAATATACATTTGTTAAAATTATTTAAATATATATTATACTAAGAAAATATAAGTGAAAAAATTGCTGTCATTATATACTAGGCATATTCAGAAATTAAGAAGACTGTGATCATAATGGACAGTAGTTTTTCTTTTGAGGGTTGCCAACCTTCAAAAAACAAAAAACCACAGCCCGTTACAATTAGTCTTCTTAATTTCTGAATATTCCTCGTAATAATGACTACCTATAACATATTTACAACTTATATTCATCGACACATAAAAATCATTATATTAATGAAATAAAACATTATCTAATCTAGATAATGAAATCTCTAATCTAACTAGGTGAAACTGTTTTTATTCTATCTTATATATGTAATTTGACAAATAAAAACCAAAAAAAAAATTTTTAACATGAAATCGTTAGAATTTTTTTCCGAATTAAACGAAATTTCATTGTGATCAAAATCAATAATGTAAAAAATTTAAATTTCAGTATAGCAAATCATATAATAAAACCAATAGAGGCAATTATCATAAGAGCATATCTTACAAAACGTCAAAACACACGCGCAACAAACCTGCGTTGTTTCCATAACAAACGTCACGCGCGCAACTTCCTCCCTACTAACGACCGCCCATAAACGGTTAACCCATCACACGACAGACCAGAAACGCACACCGTGGACCCTCCACGATCTCGAGGAGCATCGGAGGCCGAACAAAGGACCTCCGATGTCCTGGGAAAGGTGGCAACGTCCTGCGGCGACTTCGCGCGCAATTCTCATCCTAGTGAAATGACGCTAACGAACGCTAACTGATACGTCCTCGCCGGGTCAATAGCTGTCAGAATCAGAAAATACGTGCTGGATCAAAGGTGGGTGTCCGAAACGGATAAGGTATACCCTGAAGGTATATTTGAACGATGATTTTGAAATAGATCAGTCGAAAATTCGGGCGATTGTTGAGTGAGGTGTATCTGTGAATATAGGTTGGTCGAAATGATGGATTGATTTTGAAATGGTTATATAGTTCCCGAGAAACATCAAATTTAAGCGACATGTGAAACAATCGATAGATGGACGAGTGATTTGAACGCATGGGTCAAATTTTTGATAGTTTTGTTTTTAGACAGTGTCTATAAGGACTTATGAAAATTAAATCGCACGTATCGCATCTACATGTACCGGTTATATATTTCAAATTCAGCTATGGAAAAGTATTCTTAAGACCGTTGTCGAAGTAATAGAATCAAAAATAATTCATAGTAATTAATTTCATTGATTACTACAGATTAATATTTTCCTATAGTTTGAAGCATAAAACGTCCAATTTAAAGCGTAAAAATTGTATCAAGAAGATGAATTAAACATTTTATGAAAATTCAAACTCGAATAATAAAGCGTAAACGAATTAATTTGAAACATCCGAAAAACTAATCAAAATTATTAACCTTGACATGCCAACTCGTCAAGGTCGACTTGTCTCCCATCAACAGCGACAATCAACAACAATCAACATGCAACTCTGAATCGATAACATTTCCGACGAAAAGTGACGCCCCTGAAAAGCTAAAAATCGCCCACGAAACCCCACTTCCACCCCCCATAGAAGTCCCTTAACACCACAGAGCAGTCCTCGAAAGCACACCCGATCCCACAGCCCACCACCATGAACCCATCGCACCAAAGTCGATCACGTGCGACACACGTGGGCAGGCGCCACATTTTCCCACACGACGCCCGCCGCGTCCGGAGCGCCGAATCTTGACCTTTTCTTGACGATGACATTGCGAAGGTTGCCGGAATCATGTCGTTAAAAATTCGTATGCGCGTGTGTGTGTGTGCGCGGGAAAATCGTAACATGCGAACGGGAACGGTTCGTATGGGAATCCGGTGGGACGTGACGGCGATGGTTATACGTCTGATGGTTTTCTTATAAAAAAAAGTTGACGAGAGGATCCGACGCGATTATAGATTATGCAAATGTGTAGTTGGAATGGTAAACGAGGAAAAACTTTGATTCGTAATGATTTTCTGGTGAAAATTCTTCGGGAAAATGGAAGTTTATTATGAAATGATTGATATGAATGTGTGATGGAAATAAGAGTTTTGTAAACGAACTAGCGTTCCCGTTCTCGATTTCCGATTCCCGTTGTGAATGCGTGTTCTGCACACACTGGTGTACCGATGCATTAAAATTTTTATATTGTTGTTAAATTGATCAATTCAATTATTTTTTATTTCAAAAACAACATTGAAAACAAAATGCCCCTGATTGTATACAATCTTCACAATATAACTGTCGGGCGGATTGCTGAGTTTACCGTCATATTTTAGCTATTCTTTAGGAATTCACTTATTATTTTTCTTCATAAACCACTTAGTTAAAGCGAACAAAAAAAAAATGAATACACAAATCGTTCAAGCAGTTTTTGAGTTTTGTCCAGACCAAATACATGCCACGATTCATTTTTATATATATAGATAATGTGGAAATTGATTGAATTTTATGATTTTAGAATGTTTTTGAAAAATTTATTAGACGTTATGAAGTGGAAAACTAAGCGAAGCCAGACAAAAACACTTCGAATTACTAAGAATAGGGTAAGTTCGAAACTTTTCGAATTTCCTCGACACTACAAAATAAATTGCACGTACTATTATATCCTAGTTTATTTCATGATACAGTTAACTAATTAATAATCTAAAACTTAGAAATTAATTATCAAGTCAATTTCATGAAACTATGCAGTTTTGAAAGTTTCAAAAACATTTACGATATATTATAATATCTCATTTCAAAGTAATAAATTAGTATATTTTTCGTGAATACACCAAAAAATGAAAAAAAAATCAAGAAGTCACTGACCTTTTTTAGTTTAAATTTGAGAAAATATTTATGTGTAAAAGTTCAACATAAAATTAAATGATTCGCATTGATTTTTTTTCGACACCAAAATAAGGAAATTAAATTCTAGACACATCGATTTAAATATATGAGAAAATCCAGATATAAACGGATTCAACGTCGGTTCCATTATCGAATATAATGTAAATGTGACCCGACACGAACACGAAAAAAAAATAGCGGACCTCTCAAATAAGAGAATTTGATAAAATTTTCAATCGACTGTGGTGAATTATCGTTTCAATAGGTACATTTCATATGATACACACTTACATTTATTCAGTGATACGAACGATCGTATAGCGGCTAAATTCCAAGGTCGGAAATATAATAAATATTATCAAATGCGATTCAATAGCTGTAAAATGTTTGGCAATCATTGTTGCCATGCCGAAAATAAATATTATATACATAAACGAAACTAAACTTGATTACACACTAATTGTGAGTACGCAACATCACATATGCGCGAAGCGTTACATGCAAGCACGGTCCAAAGTTTGAGTGCCGAAAACGAAATTAACGATAAACTTTAGAAAATTATTAATATCCACAACTGAAACCGAATCGATTGTAATATTCGATAGAGTTATTGAATTTCCCGTAAAAAAAATCACCGAACGTGATAAGTGATGGCATTGCAGATTTTATGACATACGCGTGGTGTGATAGTACTATCAATGCGAGGACAAAACATAACAATAACAGCCAACTACCGCAGTGGAACAATAATATAAATAAATTTTCGGATCGATAAGCAATGCTCACCGAGTACTAGAATACTTTTTATGCGAATCGAAAATTTAACGATTGTCGTAAAACGTGTGACGTCCGTTTTTTTTTATATTTTACAATACGACCATTGTCACGACGGGTAAAAAAGTTAGCTTTAACAATAGAATTATATCTCTTGCGCATGTTTGTCCTTATCTAAAAAATACGCGTGGTATGTTTAAAAATCAAAGAAAGTGGCGTCGGTCGTACCAAATTTGAATATAAAATCAAAAACCCCATTTAAAATTTACGAAAAAAGCAAAGTTCGATGTTCGGAGGTTAACGAATCATATAATACAAAAATCGTAATCGTATAAAAAATATTTACGTCGTTGAGTCTATAAAAGGCTTTGTTCCCACAGCAATATTGTGAAATATTGTAATATAAAATCGAATACAATTCAGTAACTAAAAAATGTAACCTTCAGTAACAAGATTTACGCATTTAACGTTGAAGAAACAGACATCACATGCATGTCACAAGTACGGTTACTACTCACAGCCGTACTGTAACACACTGAAAATTTCATATACGATAAGTAGTATCAACAAATATGAAAGTCATGTAGCGATAAAACATTAGATAATGCCGTATATATATATCTATTACGTCAAATTTCCCATTCCATAAGAAACTCTGTAACAAAAATTCAACGGATCGCATTCGGCGACACAGACGATAACATTGTATAAATATTTAATCGGGCGCCTAAAAAAAAATTTTCGAACTCAAATCAAACATCCAAAGTTTACACAAAAAAATTGATCGGTTCCTAGTACTCGAACGTAAACTAAACCGCGCCAGCACTCGAGATTTACAAAACGTATCGAACCCAATCAAAAAAAAACAAACTATTTGAACGATCGCGGAACAGATTCCGCAGAACTTTTACGACATATTCGAAACCGGATGATGATTACCTCATGATTTTCCGTTTGTCGTTAGGATGCAGCCGCTCGGCCGTTTCTGGGTCGACTTCTTTCAGCCTCCCATGGAGGTGTTCGCTGCTGAAGCCCAACATCTCGTCGTGGCTAAATCCATCGGATGCATCCGCACTATTTTCAGCGTCTGCGGCTTCCTCGACTTCGCCGGAGCTGTTCGTCGAGCTGAATTTTCGTTTTGTTCCAACTTCGGCTCGGTCTCGAGTGCTAGTTTCGCCACTGTCGGCGGACACGCTTTTATCGGAAACTTTGCCGTAGTCGATGTCGATTTTCAGTTTTTTTTTAACTGATTCGTAGTCTGAGACTAGACGATCGGAATGTTCTATGTCAGCGATGAGAATTTTCCAAAGAATCGATTCGATGTAATAATTCGTTCCTCCGACGATTATTGGTATTTTGTTTTTTGATAGTAAATCGTCGATCTGTTGTGGTTATTAAAGAAAATTGTTTTTTTTTTGTATTTTGTGATTCTTGTATTGTTTTTATATTTGAAAAGGATACTATTTTAACAGCTCTGTTACGAAAATCGACGACAGTGCATGTTTGGTGTGGAAGCAAAAAATCTAATAAGTGATGAGGCGCTATTGAACGTTCTTCAGGTGTAGCTTTTGCCGTTATAATATCCAAACCTTTATAAATCTGAAACAATAGAATTGAAATCGATAAAAGAAAAAACCAAAATTTTTAAATTTTTAATGAAATTTAGAACAGTCGAAGAAGCAACTGCTAACTAGGACGTCGTAAGAGCGCGGAACAATTGTCTTCTCGAAACGAACTCTCAAGTCTAAAGTACTAATGACATCCAATTATAGAACGCGGCGTTGAAAATTTTAAAATTTTCCTCAATCCGAAGCACGAATTGGTTTGCTAGAACATGGCTGATGAAGGATGCAGTTTTTTTTTATTTATTTTGGGATCATCGTACGAATTTTGTCGACGGGATGACCTTTTCGCTACTCGCATCCAAATAAACGGATTATAAAAAAATGGTCCTGACTTTTAATTCAGTCAACGGAGTCCTCCTTGTTGCAAATGCATAGGAAGTCATGCACTTGGGATTTCGGGGAGTGCATCTGGTCTTTCCGTCCGAGTGCAACGGCCATCGTTAGTCGCATCGCACGTGGAATACCATTAAGGATAAAACGTGTGCGAAATAACAAATGTGTACAAAAATAGTGCTTGTTTGAAACTTTCTAAATTTATACCGATATTGAAAAAAGTTTTGGAGGAATTGCTGTACAATCGTTAAGGGTAGAGGTGCGCGAGATATCGACGCGGAACCGATATAAAATATAATGCATGGGATACATGAAAAATGACGAAAAGATATTTTTTGTGAAATCGGGAAATTTCAAAATAAAATAAATATGTATGTTTTTTTTATTTAAAAAAATATTATATTAATATTGAAACAAATGGCATTGAAATTAATAGTAAAATATTCTCATAACATAGTATTATAGAAGCAGTGGTGTGCCGTTATTGGAACAGACTCGAATTACTCAGTAAAAATTCAAAAAAATTGAAACCGTTTAAAAAATTCGCATATATACCTTCATATGAAATAAAATAAATATATTTTTATTTTTTTATCATTCCTGTTCCCTTAATTCAAGAGTTACGGCACGCCACTTTGTTAGTAGAAGGAATACTTATTTAATTTAAAAATATTTTTTGAAACAATAACGAATGAATAAAAATCGAAAAAATTTATAAAAGCAAGATTGAATTCTCGAATATGTATTTCATTTAAAAAAATATATTTTTTCCTAGTTGAGGAAAATTCCAATATAAACAAAGCGCCGTAAACAGTGTAAAACTCACACTTCAAATACCATATTCTATTTACGCAATCCCAAAACAAATATTTTCATTTTCAAATCAACATTCCGAAAACACACAACTCCGTGAATCACATCCACCCGTATCGGAGCGACCGCCGTTCCGCCCAAACGCCAAAAAATCAATCCCGAAAACCCGAGCGCGAAAAGCGACATCATTCCGCAAAACCGACCGACACCCAATACGAAGCCATCGAACCGCGCCACATTCGACTTCGACTGCCTGAAAAGCGCCTGCCATTTGCGGCCCGCGGCCGATTGTTTTCGCTCAATGGAAAAGGCATAAAAGACGGCGAAAGCGGAAAAAAAATGCACACATCACACGCGAGCGTGTGTAGTGGAAATGGCGGCCGTAGTACGCGCTCGTTGTACGTTGAGAGTTCGAGAGGAGGCGTGTGCATGTGCATATGTGACGTGGACGGTGTGTGTGAATGGCAGTGGTGGGTTCGAGGAAAACTTCGGGTTTTACGTGTTTGGAGATTCGTTGGTGTGGTGATAATTATGGTGTCTGTGACATGGGTGTGTATGAGGAAAATTGTTGTATTGTGGCGCTGCACGATTTTTTTTTTATTTGTGTAGGCGGAAAATCAATGTTGTTTTACTTGATTGTTGCCAAAATTGACACCTCTAAAGTATCGCTTTAAAGAAGGTCGCTGAAAACAAACGTTCAGATCAAATTTTGAACTTTTTTCACAGATCGACCTTCAAATATATTTCAGAGGCGATGAACTCGCTTGAAGATCGACAGATCATTTTGTTTTAAAAAAGATTATTATGAAAATTTATGCAATAGTAAAAATGGAAAGAATGAGTTTTTAAAATTTTCATAATGAACACTAAAATTTTATGAAATATTATAATTGAATCATAACTAACTTAATGTACTTTTAAAGTATTAAAAACTTGGGTATTTTATAATTAGGTAAAAATTATTATCATAGCACTAATACAACACCGAACATTTAAAATTTTTCGAGCTTAATCCTTAAAGAATCTGCTTCGTGTCGTCATTGATTGGTGGTATCAGGAACCAAGTCCAATTCTCACATATGTAGAAACATGATGAAAAAACAGGTGCCAATGGCGAGATTTTTTTTTATAAGGCATTGACTTTTTTGGATGATTTGTTAGTGCAAAGGTGTGGAATTTTTTTGGAAAAAGGATCGACTCAAACCCGCGAACCACAACGCACTTGGTGCACCGACGTCGTCGACTACATGCAATTTTTGCAATTAATCGCGACATTGGCACGTATAATTCGTACGGTTCAAGAATAAAATATTGAAATATACTTTCAAACTAGCGACACGAAATCACCTTTCTATTTAACCCTTTGAAGCACAGTGGTATAAAAAATGTCCCACTTTTTTATCTTTTGCTGCACGGTGGTATGTAAATTATCCCACCTCAGAAAATTAAAACCATTTGAAGTACAGAGGTTTAAGTTCTGTATGTCAAGTCCTATTGTGCCTGGGTAATAAAAAGATTGTTTTAATAAATATCATTCATAGACCCATACGCCACAATGATGCTGAATATGTCCCACCCATTAATTATAGTAATTGTAATTTTTTTTAATATAAAATTTCTGTGCAATATGTGCACTTTTTTCTTTAAAATCTTGTAACTCAAACGGTTAAACAACGCACTACTTAAACCATTATCGAAGCGTTTTCCTCCACCGCCTATCAAGTAAACCCGCCACTGATTCACACCCGAATTCGCACGATCGCCGAAACACCCGACCCACCACTGCCCAACACACACACACACACACACGTATCCCAAACAAATAACGCATTCATAGCGGTGCATGAAAAGGCGCAAAATAGCGTCGTCAGTTCCCAGACGGTGTCTCGTTACGGATGCGGCGCAGACGCGCCGGACGTTGCGTCACCGACACGCACCGAATGCAATTTTTGCACCGCGAATTGCACACTGCGACCCGAGTTGCGTTGCATGTCGGTCGTTGCGTTGCATGTCGGTCGTTGCGTTACATGTCGGTCGTTGCGTCGCGGTGCACTTGCACTTGCGCCGGGCGGACTCGAAATGGCGCCGGGCGTTTTGGCGGGAACGCGCCGTTCGGTTGTGAGAGGTCGGATTCCGATTTTGAATGTTCCAAAGACTTGTATGTTACGGATGAGGCTGATGAAATCGTCAGTTGTTCAAATCAGCAACCAATTTTGTTAAAACACAAATCTTGCGAACTCAACAGTAATTCATCGACTTTCAGAATATCAGGCAAAGGTGGTGTCATCGATTTACGATGGTTTGCGCTTACGACCGAAAAAAATATTATATAATTTTTTTTTTTAAATTGAATCTCAAGCGGATGTGAGAAATAAATACGAAGGGATGTAGAACCGTCAAAAAAAAAAACGTATTGAAAGAAATGGCTGCTGCTTTTAATTTAATTAATCAAGGAATATAAAAATTTGAAATGATGGACCCAAAAAGTGAAAGATTTTCAAATTTTATTCATTTATTATTGCATTAATAAAAGCAAGTAAAACTACCGAAAAAATAATTATTATACAGATTCGACTTACAACCGAGGTTCAGGAACGTATCTCCGTCGTAAGTCGAGGACTAACTGTATTCTATTTCTATGTAAATTCATACCATTCACAAACCCTTTCATAATTTATCTATATGTTACAGTCAAAATGTATTTCTCAGTTAAAATATATTTTATCTAAACCATATAGTTATTTTGTCTGACACACTGGAAATATGATTTAACTGGTCAGTCAGATAATGTATATTTTAACGCCAACTAAAAAGCCAGTGTTGCCAACGCTACTGGCGAACATGGGCCATTAAACGTCACTTGTCCATTAATATGGACTCAAAACTAACGTTTTTGCGATTAATGCCTTGTTGAGATATTATATTATTAAAATATTTTAAAGTAAAACGTAAAGATTTTTTAATATAAACATTCATTTAAAAAATCTGAACTGCCAAAAATTCAACTGTCAAGTTGAAAGTACACTTTAACTAATGAGGACCAGTTATATTGTATTTTCGCCTGTTAAAATACACCTTAACGAGACAAATTGTATTCGAATACAATTTATCTAAAACGTCAGACAAAATATACTTTAACTAATAATACACTTTGACTGTAACGTATATACAAGGTGTGTATGAATGCGAATTACATATCCAACAACCAAATAACAAGTACGACACATTTTGTAACGATGTATAATACCATCACTAAATCGATAAAGATATCTTGAAAAAAATTGGTACCATAATTTTTTAACATAAATTGAAATGTATCAAAATAAACTAAAAATCGATCAATATTTGATTTCATAGCGTTGGGAATATTAAATTTAATCAAAAACGTAATTTTAAAAAGACAAAAAAGCTCTGCAGAAACGACGTTTTTGTAACCTAAGTTAATTCATACTTCTGGTGTTGATGTGATTATTTTATCATAAATGCATAAAGAAGTGTACGTGATCTATGACAAATTTTTGTCCTATGATGAGAGATGGTACACCTCTTGTATTCAATTAAAATATTTTTCTAATGATTTATCTATTGACTCGCCGACAGGTTTTAATGTTGGGATAAGATAAATATTTCGTATATTGATCTATTCCGAAGCAGACAACGGTATTAAATTATACGTTAATTTTGTATTTCATAGTGGATCTCGATTGAATTGCACTTACTGGATCATTTTGAACGTTGTTATTTTTAAAAGTCAATATATTTTTTTCGTTATTCTTTAGAACAGTTCAATGTCACGAAACGAGAGTTCACATTTTTTTACAACCATGACTTATTAAGGATTAAATTTTAAATTAAAAGAAAAGATCTTTGATTGAATCAACAAGAATGTTTAAAATTTACATAATCTCAAAAATGTACTTAATCGATCACACGTCGAGGTACAGCAAATTATCATTAACGTACTTAAAACTGAACATCTTTTGAATTTTTAACAAATCGAACCGCGAACAGTCGGCGATACATAAAAAAAAATGTACACGACACACAAAAATGTTAATCTGAATTGAAACAAAAAACGACACCGAAAAGAATCGTCCAAAAAAATTAAAAAGTCTACAAAAAATTCTGAGAACTGCAGCATCTCCTAGAATTTCGATCATTCTTACGCGTATAGTATACGACGAACGCCTACATGCGCAAAAACTGCACATACACACCACGTACACATTCGCCAAGTGCAAAAAGGTATGAAAATTGCCGTGGACGTTGCGGTCAGAATGGCACGCTCACTGTATTTTTGCACCATCTATATTATAAATTTGTATGTATTACGCGAAAAATAACATTAATTAATCAATTTCCAAGTCGTCATTATTCATTTTCTGTCGGTCGAAAAGCTCTTTAATCCATTTTTATCTCTGCTAATTTCACTTTTTTTTTAAATTCGTGATCCGTTCGGTATTTCCAACTTTCTCCCGCAATTCCTCGAATAACATTTTCATTTGCAACTGCCATCCATTCGTTTGGAAGTTTTCACAATTTCCACCATTCCAGTCATGATCCTTCTATAACTGTTCATGTGTTGTTTTCACAATAAATCAGCCACAAATACATTTCCCAGCATTCATTAACGAAACCATACAATATATAATAACCAACCTTCCCAGTGTAGGTTCTGCATTACAAAAATGCACTACAGTGCGACATATACTGTGTATATCTAGTGATTGTTCGTAGTATGAGTGCGCGGCGGATTCTTTCAAAACCGGTTTCCGTATGAGCAAATCACTCAAATGGAAAAGAACTCACCCGGCCGGGGTTCCAAGTTTCGGTTTTTTTTACAAACTTTATTTTTTCGCATGGTACCGTCGCGTCTCGATTCGCAAAAATGGCGTATTTCGCTAAAACCGCACGCTATTCGCGATCGACCGAAAAAACTCGATTGTTTAATGGAAAAATCAAATGAGCATGAAAAATTAATAAACGGTAAAATTATTTCAGAAACATCCAACGCCAAAGTTTAAGTCACACACTGCACAATTAATAGATGCACAGATGACTCGATTATCAAATCAATATTTGACATCATTTGGTAAAAGATTTTTATATTCAGTTATCTTTAATAAGGAAAAATTTTCACCAGTTTTTATGTATTAGAATTCTTTACGTTACATAAGCTGCATATGATCATAATTTATCACTTTGTCACATTAAATAGAAACCGCATAAAATAACCTTTATATAAATCGCGAGATTAGAGCACTTTCAACACACACAATTAAAAAATGTAAGTGTGCTTGTAGTAAAACACAAAAGCGGTCATCAGCACCAAGCGATAGCGATTGCAAATTAGTCACAAACGTAAATCACCAAAGAATACGAGGAGTTAATATAATTATTTGACAGTCTTCGCATGCTAATGTCATAGCTATGAAATTATACGTTACGTGCGACAACCATGTACATTGTACGTACAAAATACGAAACGATATGATAATACGAAAAAGTACGTTTCTCATGTGAAATTTTAAAAATTAAATTTCGAAACGAACGCTGCACACTGACACCGAAAGAATGATATGGTAGCATATCATAAAAATAGATAAAGAAACGTCGAGAGACAAAAGGGCATAAAACGACGAAGATTTATGACGCCCCACTTTGCGATAAAAAATATATAAGTAAAAAACTGCATACGAGTCGCATGCATAAGTGCACTTATCGACGCTTTTTTGCAGACGTGTAGTGCACGCCATATGCACGTACGTGAACCATTGTTCGCAAAAGTCGCAAAGCTTCCTTTGAAAAAATTCACCAGCACATTTCAAACGGAGTATTTTGAATATGCAATCCACACAATTTACTCATTAAACGATTTTTTAACCGGTTCTATTAGCATATCATTTGGATATTTAGATGGCGCTTAATAACATGTCGTATACGTCCATTTTTTCCCGCGCAAGTACAATTTTATTTTACTCGTTCGCTCATCGAAATCGTATTGAGATCTCGCTCGTTTTGGTAAGTTCAAGTACGAGAAAAGAAAATGTTGACTTTTGAAATTTCGGTTAGTGCTTGCGTTTCCATACAATTTACCCTTATTTGGTATGCAGTGGACAAACCGTCACCAGAGGAAGTTGCATGTGTGCCGCCGATACGAATCTGGTGACGTCTCTATGTAGACGATGCATGCAAAAGGCACAAAAAGGAAGCCACGGCGATTTCCTCGGTCAAAATTGCACCAATCTGAATCACAATTAGGTTTGTTCGGACGTAGGTTGAATCTCAATTCGCTCTTCGGAGAAGTGGTTTAATCGGAAGTATGCCTACGTTCAATTGCCGTTGCGTTTGTATAGCTTTCGATAACGACACGAAAATGAATATGGGCCGATCAGAGTGCACGGTGTATTTTCAGAATACGAATTTAATGAAATATTTTATCAAATTTTGACGGTTTCCCCGCGTGAATGCAGTTCGCTTGTGGAATATGAGTTGTTTCGTTTTCAAAATTAAACTTCATATGCATGTGTTGCAAACGTAATTTACTCGCTCGACAAAGTACAACGACTAATTATTGCTGATAAAATATATAAGATAATAATGAGCACAGTGTGCTTATGCCATTTGGTTTCCTTTGAAAACCGCAAAAAAAAAACTAAAATACGCGTGTTCGGAATGATATCGGCAAAGAAACACGAAACGGAAAAGCGAATTCGCCTAGTGCAAAATAAATATTACACTTTGTAATATAAATAAATTAACAATATTTATGAAGATATTATGCAATGAGAAAACGTATAGCGAATCAAAAAATAATTGCACCACAGATGAAATAATTAAGTCGCCATTTAAAAAATAAAAATCGTAACAATAATTCATACTTAATAACGACTAGGTAAGCGTCAGTTAATTGTAGAAATCGACAATAAGCCGCAAGCACAACACCGGGTTTTAGCAACGTTTGAAATTACCGAGAATATTACCGCGAAAATCATTACTTCGAGACACAACGTAATGACTGACGAGTGTATATACGATTGTTTACATTGTTTAGTGAATGAGCTCGAGAGTATTCTAAGCAGGTGTATGAAACTAGTTATTCATATTTCATTCAAATACGTAAAAAAAAACGCGGAAAAAAATGACGAATCGATTTTACATTAACATAACGCACTTAAAAACCGATGAAATATATGAAAAAACGGATTGTTAATATTTTTTGTGGAACAAATTCGAGAATCCCTGCTCGTTTATATTCGCAACACATCGAGACGTACTAACATTACTAAGTATCCACTAATGAACGTGGAATGTCGAAAAATTTCCTTGGAAAAGAGGTGCTGACCGGAAAAAATTGTTTGAGTGCGATGTCAGCAAACGTGGAAAAACTAAATGTACGAAGCACACGCGAGAATTCAAATTTTAATCGCACATGGAAAATAAAATAAATAAAAATCGAAAAAAAAACAAGGAATAGTAAAAAAAAACGACAATTTTCAAATATTTTAATCAAACATTGATCTTAGTCTCGAGATCAACTAAACTGGCTCATTATCTTTCAATTACATCATTAAAACGCAAAGCACGTACGAATACGAAAAAAGATTATAAATTCCTTCAATTAAAATCTTAAATACTTCACTCACTACTGTAGTAATGTATCATTCATTTTACTACGTCACACTAGCAGTACGAATTAAACACTATACGATATCCAATTAACGATTTTAACTTTGGTGTACGATGCTTGTGCTTTTTTCTCCAATTTTTTTATATCATTATTTGTTCAAGAGCGGGATTCGTCTAATTAAAATCAGAAATTGTATTTAAAAAAACAAACGCTTGTTATAAAAATTAATTAGTGAACGAGACCTATACATAATTGAATTAACCGGTGAGATAGTCAAAATGCGATTTTACAGATTCGGACGTCGAAAATAATATATCGCACGAAAACTTAAACGAACTTGTTGCACGTGACGAAAATTTTCAACGTTTATACGACTTATATAAAAACAAGCATACTTCAAACGAAAATTTAAAATATAACAAATCAAATCTGAAGTATCCATTCATAATTTTGCATTCAATCAATTTCGAAACACAAACTTTTTATCTTTCAAAAAAAAACACATTCAAGATACGTCAATATTGAACGATATGAGATTCGAAAGCGCATTTCGGGTCAAGCGAACCGGCGACAAAGTCAGATAATAATTTTTCCATACGTGTTGCATGGCGTTAGATAATTCCGTTTGTAAAAGAAAAAATAAACGTTTCGACATGAATTCCACGACCCAGATCTGAATATAATGCGTTCGCTTTCATTCATAGAATCAGTGCGTGAACTGTCACGCCGGCAGATAAATAATTGATGAGGGAGCCGATGGAGCAAAAACTCCGGAAATTTTTCGTTCAGCGCGAATTTTGAAAGACAATTATAAGCCGAGTGCAGCTTTGCGAAAATTTTATGTTCGAAACGAGAAAAAAACGTCCAAATACGCAGAATTGTACGACGTCAAAAATATTATGTGCGCAAACAGTTATAGTGGCGGAAAAAAAGGTCGTAAACGAAATCGGCGAGATTCTAAAGTACATCGAATAGCTTAATTCGATTTGCGATCGAAACAATGGATTGTCTTTTGTGTATATTTTGGATATTAAAAGTAATGATATTTTTATGGATTCGATTTACATGCAGTGGCGGCTCGTCCATAGGTACTGCGGTACTGCAGAACCCCCATGCAAATTGAGGAAATATGTAATATTATGTATATTTAAATTTATTTATATTTCATACAATTACAACCAATAAATTAACCAATTAATAGCAGTGAAATTATTTAATAAAGAAAATTTCGAAAAGTATAGAAAAAAATGTCGATGGAAGATCTAACAAAAACCGTGGAAACATATCTTATGTTAGGAAAGGAAAAGCTTCAAACAGGATTAGAAGTCTTTTATTCGAAAACAGAAATAATAGCTTCAATAGTTTGTTAACATTATTAAAATTTATTTCTGCAAATAATCTATGCGAAGTGTTAGTGGAAATAACGAAGCTTATTAAAATTTTAATTACAACTCCTATAACTACTGCAGAACCAGAACGGTGTTTTTCGGCCATTAAACGAATAAAAACATACCTGAGAAACACAATGGCTCAAAAAAGATTGACAGGTCTATTTATTTTATCAATTGAAAAAAAAATATGATTATCAATAATGAAAAATTTAATGAAAATGTAATAACCTTTTTTCAAAAAAAAAAAAAATTGACAGGAGAATGAATTTTATAATGAAATAAAAATGTTAATATTTATTTTTTTAGTTTATTTTTAAAATATAATTCAAATATATATCTTTTTAATTTTTAGTCTGTCACAGTACCCCCAGATAATTTATCCACGAGCCGCCACTGTTTACATGTCATTTGTGTAATAAAAAAGAACATAAATCGTTCCTTGCTATTAAAAAATAAATAAAAAATGCACGAACGTTTTACAATTCAAAGAATTTGTGTTGATCATATGAATTGTAGTAATATTTGCACATTAAAAAACAAACAAAGAAAATCTAACTATCAATTTTCGTCAATATTAATTCAATGCAAATCTAAAAAAAATCGACATCTCATGATAAATAATCACATTGTATTTCACACAGCTAGTCAAATAATGAAAAATTGGCCACGATTTTACAAAAAAATAAATGAAGATCTACGATATGATTCGAATTAATCATATCGATATAATGGATTCAATTACAACGAATAGTATTTAATATATAAATACGATCACTATAGAACCAAAACATATTGAAAAATAATGATATTTAACGATACATACTCTATATACTTCCAATTCATTTTTAACTAATTGTAAAAGATTCTATTTAAAATTTTCAACATCAACAAAATAATCTTTGAGTTTTCCCAAATGTTTTTGTATTGCAAAAAATCAATACGAATAAAGAAAAGTGTGTAAAGATAAAAATTGTAGGAAAAATCGCAACAGAAAATATGACGACTAAAAAAAATATGAACACTGTACCTGATATTTATACAAAATGAATTTTTTTTACAATAATTAAAGATAAATATGTAAAATATTTGTTTAAAAGCAAAGTCGTTGGGTGTTACTTTTTATCAACGAAATTTTTTGATTGATATAATAACATAATTTTAACTAAACCATGACAAAAAATTTATATTTTATTTATTTCAAAAATTAAATAAAACAATCAATATTAAGGAGGTTAGTACCGGTAAACTGTTCCACGTAAGTAAGTTAAGGAAAATTAAGGGGGGGGTGGGATATTTGATGAGAAAATACTGTGGGTCTACTTTCGGGGGGTTAACATTCGTTCTATTAACACACTGGTAGTAAACTTACGTGATGCACCGGTTGACCAGTATATGACTCAAATACAGTAGAATCTCACTAATCCGGCACTTCAATAGACCGCTACGTCTAATAATCCGGCACCCTCCACCCGCGCCTCCACCCCTCTCTACGCGTAAGCGCTCCATCATCGTCTAGCAGTCTAACTTCAAAACTTATCACGTGCACGCGCGTACGTATTTACTTGCTGTTTTCAAAAAAACCTGTTCGACATGAACACAAATACATATATTATATTCTCTTTATGAAACGCTTTATCTTATTTATTATGAATTTTTCTCTATAATTCAGTAATCCGAACATTCCATTAATCCGGCACCTTCTAGTTTTCAATGGTACCGGATTAGTGAGAGTCTACTATAATGGTAAATTTTAAATTTTTATCGGTAATTTTTTTTTCGAATATTTTTTTATATAAAGTATTCTTGAAAAAATTTTGGGTTGTATAAATTACAGTTTTGCGTTATTTTTTACAGATATTATACAAAATTTAATTTAACGGTAAACCAAAACAAAACGATAAATTTGACCTTCCCAATCGATATGAAATATATCAAATTAATAGTTTTTCAAACAAAACCCAATCACCACATCCAGACCCCACTCCCCCCCCAACCACAATAATACCAACAAAAGCAGCCTCCCACCCCCACAAACCAAACCCACCAACCGCCAACTCATAACAACCACCAATTAATCGAACTTCCCACACAGACGTAAACCACCACGTGAATAGATAAACGGCAACGTAGAGATCGCAGCGACGATAGCGCGAATGCTGAATGAGTGACGTACGCCGGCCGGGTGGTACGATACTACTACTACTACTACTATTACTACCACGTTACACGTTTACGTTCATTCAAAATGTGTAGTGTGGAATGTACTACGGATGCACACGTGTAACTGCAGTGCAGAATGCAGCCGGGCCGTTCGATGGGTCTGTTTTGGGTTTCGGCGTTTTGTCGAGGTTTTCGGTGGGTGGGTTTGTTTTGAAATGTGGTCTGTTTGGGGATCGTTTTTGTTGGAGTTCGATTTGATCGGAAGTTTAAAATTGAAAATTTATTAGGTGTGTTTGACGTTACGTCAATCGAATGAAAAATATTATACTAGGAAGGATCATGATCATTTTTTTTTATATACTTAAAATGTTTCCGCAAACGTACTATCATATTGTACTATTGTTATATTTATTCAACAAGTCATGTGAGTTACATCTAATCACGAATGAGTCGCTTCAATGGTTTATCAAACATTTTTGTGGACTTTCTATGCTGAATAATTGAAAAATCAATATGAAAAATGTATAAATAATGAATCAGATGGTGAAATAATACGAAAAAAACTTTAAGCGATAACACGCATTTGTATTTATTTGAATGGATCAATTTTATTTCGACAGTATTTATGGTTTTTTATAACAAGGATTATATTCAATATACAGTTTTTGAATAAACTTTTTTTTGTTGAAATCGTATATTTACACATAATAACGACGATATAACATATGTTTTTAGCAAATTTTCATATAATTCCAATCGGAGGTGGTTTGTGATGTCAAAAACGGGTGGAGCAAAGGTGCAAAGCCCCCCTCCCAATTTTTTTTTCCAAAAAAAAAAAGAAAAAATCTACATTTATATTTTATTTGAAAATTAAAGCATACTTCATAAAATGTAGATGAAATGTCGAAAAACCTGGCGGTATCATGTATTTTTCGTATACAAAATATATACGACCGGGCAGACGTCCTTCCGCCCAAAAGAAACCTTTGACAACCCACGAAAAAAGACCTTCTGTATACGAGAATACGGATCTTTTTCGTCTACTTCGTCCAACAGTTAACTCTACAAGTAAACATTTGACGAGAACATTGTTATTACGAAAAACGCGTGTGGGGCACTATCCCACTCGCCCTTACAAAAGAACCACCCATGGTTCCAGCACTCAATACACCCAACAAACCCCAATTTTATCATTCACCAACCACACAAACAAACCAAACCACGACCCCACCGATCGCCAACCATCATCGCACACCCAAAAACGACAATCACGACAAATTGCAGCGTACGCGACGACAGAGCACACAGCGCTTTTAATTAACGCGCCACTCGAACGCGAAAGGGCCCTCTTTCGCGTTCGGGCGGCGACAAACTTTCACAATTATGTCCCACGGTCGAACTTCGCCCCTTTCGTTCTTGAGCGGTCTCGAAACTCGCAGCCTGCACCCCGGGGGTGTGCCTTTGTGTGCGAGGGCTGGGACTGTCGTTCGAGTTGGTCCGAATCCGCGACAAGTGGCCGAAAATGGGCGTGGGGAGGGTTCTGTGCGCATCAACGCCGAATAAGACAGGATTTTTGATGGAATTTGTTCTATTTGAAGTTTGATTTTGTGATGTTTTGTGCCTTTATATTTGTTACAGTTTAAGGCCAGGCGCCCATAGGCGATTTATAATGGAACATATTGTTTTGGGTTCTGGGAAATATGGTCAACCTGATGATGCGAAAACCTTCCGACAAAAAAATACGTATACATGCCAAATTTCATGGCAATCGGTTGAACGGTGTTGGG
>JAOXNN020000065.1:259309-272218 GCA_028571205.2 Hydropsyche betteni | reverse complement strand
CAGACGTTATAGGGGGGATTGCTATAGTTTGTTCATGCAAACGAAGTGGACACTTAGGCCAGGCGCCCATAGGCGATTAGTCGCGGCGCGGTTTGTAATGGAACACATTGTTTTAAGATGAAGTGCGCCCATAAACCATATGGCGCCTGTGAGCGCCTAGCCTAAGTGTCCACTTCGTTTGCATGAACAAACTATAGCAATCCCCCCTATAACGTCTGCGGCGTCCCCCTATAACGTAACTTTTTTTAAATGTATTTAAATTCTATTTTTTTAATTTTTTTTTCAAATGTATTTGAAAAAAAAAACAATTAACTACTAAAAATATCAAAAAATAAAAGAAAAATGAAAATGTTTCATTTATTGATTTCGTAGATTCCGCCGTAAAACGCCGAACCTATCTTGACGTTAAAGGGGGGATTACTGTAGTCTGTTAATACACCTTCAAAATAGCTCTAGTCCAATTTTTAGTATGGTACGACAATTTAAGTTGTTAAATTGTCTCAGATAACACTCTTATGCTAAATATCAATAAGGTGGAAATTGATATGTCAACTAATGATCGAGAAATACGCGTAGTGTCTACCCGTCGTGTCAATTTGAATTTCGAGAGTTTGTTTCAACATAACCTAACCCAAGCATGATACTTAAGACGTCTGTTTTTAGTTTAGATGTAGGTAAAATTTGACAGTTAACATTCAAACTGAAATCGATAGTTTGGGTATACCCAAACTAGTATAGGTATAAACAAACAAAAGTGAAAACTTGCACTGTTAAATATATAAGGGTTGGTCTGAATTCGTGATGAGTGGGTGGGAATGGGAGTGTGCAGGTTTTTGGCGAATGAGTAACAATTTGTGATGTAATGTTGTTTTTTTTTTTTGTTTTGAAGGTTGAATTGGATGATTCAGTTTCTGAATATGAGTCATTGAAAATATAAAACAGGTTATACAATAGAAATAATTTTTGATTCGGTATAAATATTTATGTTGGAAATTATTGTTTATGAGAATTGTTGCATATTATAATGTATGCAATATGCAAATATTTCCGACTAAGGGAAAAATGTTCACGGGAAAGCCACTAATGTGCAAATTTATCAAATACTGAGAAATTAATATGAAACCTTTATCGGTAATAAATTGAATATCATTGATATCAAATATCCTGGCTGATATGATTACGTATATTTAGCACTAATCATGGAATTTTTTATAACATAATCAAATCAGAATATGAAATTAGATAATTTCGACTAATGATAATTCTTATAACATCTTTGTATTAAAATAATGTTTATTCCGAATTTTTCAAAACATGCAAATTATGTTTGATTACAGTTTATCGCGCTAAAAGAATCTAAAATCATTATATTATATATTATTAATCAGCACATACGTATGTTATATGTATGGGGAAAAGATCAGTTTAAACAGGTTAAATTTAACAACCGTAATTTTTTTATACATAACAGATTACCAAAATATACGAATTAAAACAAAAAAAATATCGCAACATTCAGATATGTACCACATAAATTGTTATGACAAGTGTCCTGATAAAATTCTACCTATTTCTAATAATTGGCCTAAAAACCAACATAATTAATTTACAATATATATATATTTATATTTATATATATATAAGGGGCCGTTTCGCATTAATTAATATTATGCGGCAATTAAAGCGTGCGCCAGATGAAATTGTCGGCGGATTCGAGCCGCTAATTAAACCATGGGCAACCACCATTAAATGTATATAAATACTTGAGATTGGTCCTCTTATAGGGTGCAGTGAAAATAATAAATGCATTTTTAATGACGTAAAAAATAAAAGGTCGCCTTTAACGATCGCGCGACAGAAGTTAAGTGGGCGCGCTTTTGCTTTTTATCCTAATTTTCGAAGTAAAACGACACAATTTAAAATTAGTTATAGGTCGTATATTCAAATTGGATTGATAACGAAATTCAAACAATGTATATCAATTATTTATTAAAATTTCGTAGAATAAATTGCCGATTGTTGTACAATATATTCCAATGAGAATTAATTTCACGTGAAGTTCATTTTGATTCACAACATAAATCAAACAATAATGTGTGATATAAAATTAAAATTTTACAATGTGGTATAAATTATTATGATAATTTTACTGCATTTTTAACTGAAATAATAAAAAAAAAACCAGTAGTATACAAATTATTTATACTTCTTTCAGATTAGTGTACCTTTTTCGGCAACGCTTCGTTGATAAACGCAAAACTTATGTAACTTAATTAATTTAAATACAATACGAAAAACGCCAAAATGTTTAAATTTTATCAAAAATGCATATTCAGTGCAGTTGCGAAAAAATCGGAAAGGATGTCTCAAAAAATTTACTCAAATCCACAACAGATACATAAATTATCGTTTGCAGACGCGATCATAATATGAATAATTTTTCGAAAATTAATGCAAATTGATAATTAAGTAAATCGAAATACTAAATTATATTACGGGCCGTGTGGCGTGCAAATTGAAAAAAAAAAGATGATAAGACTTTAAATAAGGCTGTTGACCGATTAATATCGATTTGCTAAGTTTTTTGCGTTATTTTTACGAATGCGTAATACTATTACGAAGTGGAACTTTTATAGGTGCGTTAGTTTAATCGATGATTATTAATGTTTTTTTCGACAATTGTATCTATGATACAATTATTATATAGATGAAAAATGATAAAAAAATACTGACAACAGAATTTAGTAACAATCATTATATTATTTTATAAGCTGAACCCGGCAGACGTTGTCCTGTTATAATACAGACTGGTAGTATAACAGCTTGTAAATGAATAAATTGAGTTTAAATAGTATTTTCAATAATCAATTTCATTTTTAATTTTTATTTTATACAACTAAAAATAATTCAAATTAACACGGCATGAATTGATAGGTATCATTCTATGAATTGCGTAACTAAGGCTACTAAATTCAACAAATGATAGATCTTCAACTCTAAATACTGATTTTTTTTTAATCTTAAAATAGCGCCCGTTGTCCCGTTGTTCCCGTTGTCTTCTTGAATGATAGGATGTGTATAGGAAGGTGGACCGATTCAAACACGCGTTCTGCACACATCGGTGTAGCGATTGTAATTATTGTTAATTATTAATCAATTAAGTAATTATTAATCAAAGTCAATACGCGGCGCGGCGTTGTAATTTTCTATACAAAATTACTTGTATTATTTTTTAACTTTTTTTTTGGGAATTTCCCTATTATTTTTTGTTTTTAAACTATTTGTTGGTTAAAGTGAACAAAAGAAAAAAATAAATAACCAAATCGGTCAAGCGGATTTTGAGTTCTAAAACACGGCGATTTATTTTTATATATAAGAAGAAGTAGATTTATACATAACTCTATTGAAATCAATAAACGTATTTCAAAAAAATCATTTGATTCAATCTGAATCAACAAACAGAACTCGAAATATTACAGCATTGATTCCGTGTTAAATTAAACTTAACAAATATCATTGAACAAAACTAATGACACGAAGTTTCACTTCAAACACGCTAGAGTGCCACATAATACATATTTTTTTTATTATAACAAAGCCCCGGTATGGAAAACGGCTCATAAATAAATGGGATACGTATTTGAACAGCGTGACCCGATAGACACGCAACCCCATAAAAAAAGTCCACGTCGGCAATAATCTCGTTGATAAATTTCGATCTTTTCACGTGCATAGCAATAAATGAATGAACAAACAAATATTTTTCAGGTTTCAGAAGGGACCGTTTTTTATACGGAAAAGTAGATCGCCGATACGGGGATGGAATTATAACGATACGTCCGATATGAGGCAGGTTTGGTTTCACGTAAATTAAGTCGTATTTGATTTAATTTTCGAAGAAATGGGAGACGTGATTTAATTTTTTTTTTTTTGTTCGAAAAAGAATTTGGGCAAATTCCGAGTTTTTAATATAGATGAAAAGTAAAGTTAAATACAAAGTATTTGAAAAGAGAAAAAGTATTTCCCTTTGAAATTATTATCCTGATTAATTTTGGGTCAAAGATATTTTTCAAATGCTTCTGATAACTTTATCGTTTTGATTGTCGATGTTCATTCAAATTTATTGAATTATTCATGAAACGACGATAAATTAAAAAGACATAATAAAAATAAACGTTATAAAGCCAAGTAATAAAATTAATATTGCGAAAGATCAAAAAAAATTCTTTAGGGGAACAATTTAAGCGTGCATTAAATGAAATAAATGTACATTATATAGAATAAGTGTGCAACACTTTCGTGGCCGATGACACAAATATATGTTATGAAAAATTTTTGCACAAAGTGTCCCAAAATCAACGCAAGATTTTAGTTTACAAAATCTTGCGTAAATTTTGGGTCACTATCTTCTCAACTATTCGACGGCTATCTTCGCAAAAAAAAAAAATATATGGCACATATTTGTCATCAACCACGAAAGTGTTTCACACTTACAATTAGTCTATTTAATGCAAATTTAATGCACTTTCGTGACTGATGACACAAATATGTGTCATAATTTTTTTTAAATAAAAAACAATATGTGCATTGTGCCCGAGCTTTAAAACGCGTGCATTAGAATAAATATCTGTATCTTGAAACGAACAAACGTGTATCAAAATAGGGCGAAATACCAATCGCACGACCATTGTTCCCAACTTTCATAATATAAACGATTCGCAATAAACTGAATTCAAATTAAATCAACATTGATATATAAATGGACCAAATCATTATTCTGTTGATAACACAATAATGTTTAGAAGAATATTTCTGAAATTTTAGTTTAACAAAGAAGATATAATCGAAATAAGTAATGAAAGCTGATCTAATATATTGAAAAAAAAGTATTTGCGTTGGCGATTATTGAAATCGGATTATAAATTTCGAAAATTTTTAATACTTATTTTTCAGCGATAATATTCTTTTTCGTACGATTTCGATGATTTACAAAATTTATTCGCAGTATAAACCAAAATACAAAACATAATCACCCGAAACAAAAACACAACACGTGCCGATCCAACACCAACGCCCGACATTTATGCAAACACAATTTTCGCAGCAGACTTCGAACCGAGATTGACATTATTAGGTTTTATAACAAATCGCGCTCGAACAAAATAAACAACAACAAATAATACACATCGCGCGTATGAGAATCGGACTGGAATAGTCGAAAAAACCGCAAAGTCCGTATTCGGAACGGACCCGCAAAAAATATACCCTTGATATTGGCCATTGCACTTGGAGCGACGAGTGCATGGACCCTTGCGAAATGAATAGGAAACGAACCACGTAACCATATCGAAGCGAATTCGCAAAAAAACGCCAAAAAAACATCGTCGGATTTATCGATATCGTCAATCTGACAATTTTCCAACGTCTGTCTCGAAAGTTGTTGATACGTTCGGTCTTTTGAATGACTTGTTTGGAAGAATGTTTTATAAATGGTATGAAAACACAATGGGAGTCGATTCCGCGTGTAGATATACGTTCACGTTTTTGTTTAGATTCGAAGATAAGGAAACGTGTGTAAAAAGCGTACGTTGAAATTAGAAGTGGATTCTGTATTATGGAAATAAGCGATTATTATGAAGTTTTTAATATAATAATGTGCGGTCAATTAATTTCGTTTTAGTGTAACCCTATATTATCGATGTTATGCAAATCGTTGAAGATTGATGTGATATGGTGAATAATATGAATGAGATGTTTATTCATAAGGTTATTAAAATATTTTGTTTTAAATGTGTTATTTTTAAACGCGTTGAAAAATCGCGCACGATTATCAGCGAGTTCGACACGAAAACATCGATCAGCTGTTCGTTAAATGTCACAATAAACCGACAAAAATAAATCTGCCGAAAAAAAAAACACAACTATTCATATCTTCAAACAATCGCAAATAGCACAAGAACAAAACACATCTTCCCCCATAAAACATCCTAAAACGACCACAAATCCCGGAAAACGACCCCACTCTCCTTAGCCGAAAACGGACGACAGCACAGGCGAAAACCGACCAAAACCCGACCGGACACTTCACTGGACACTCGAAAACGTCACTGCGCCGCGGCAAATTCGAAAAAGACCCGAACCCGCACCGAACCGGAGCACATGTGACCGTTTCGAGGTTAAGTGACCGGGGGCGCGGGTAGCTCGCGGCGGGGCCACTTTACCTGCATGGAGTCGGCGCTGACGATTTCCGTTTTGTATCTGCGGGCCAGTTCCAGCGACAGTTTGGTTTTGCCGGTGCCCGTGGCACCCAAGATGACGACGAGCGGAACACGCGGCGGGAGACGGGCGCGAGCGGCGGCCATGGTAAACGTCAAACTGAGCGGGTGGCTGCACTGCGCGCGTTGCCAACTCACGGCGCCGGGCGGCGAATCGCTCGTGTTTATGGTCGATTGTAATGTATGTTAGAGTATTATTATTTTTTTTGATAATTGTGATTTGAATGACAATAGTGTGTTTGATTAAATATATTGTTTTATGATTATAATGAATGATTTTTTTAAATCATATTTTCAATGATGGAAAATTTTTTTTCTTTTTAAATATTTTTGGATCGTTTTGTTGTATTAAATGTGATTTTCTTATATGATGATTTTCAATGGAATGGGTATATCAATAAATAATACGAGATAATTGTGATAATATTCAATTATTATTTTAAATCAATGTACATATATTAAGGAACAAAAACCAAAAAAAAAATATTTTTAAAATTATCATATAGAGATAACGTTATAAACATTGGTAAACAAATGTTATAATAAGTACAATAAAAAAAAGCACGCCCTTAGTAGAATCTTTCATGACATATGTTCACAATATTTTATCTACGGGCGGACGCACACAAAAATACAATGCAAAATTCGAAAGAAATATCATAAGAGCATTAACTGAAAAAAAAAGAAAAAACAAATTTCAAATTTAATTTTTTTCAACAAATAACTTCTCTATAACGTCTCATCGTAAATCGGCAGTGCTGGAGATGTGCCTTGTAGTAAAAATCACTAAATTATTATACCACACTTAACAGGTAAACGCAGCTCAAATGCGAATATATAACAAATTATAAAAAAAATACATATACAAAAGAAAGCGAAAACTAATATCAGATTTGCGAGGTGTCAATAACCTTATATATGAAAAAGTACAAAAGAGCTTTTCTAGTATGTTAAAATTAAACAATTACGATTAACTAAAAATAAATGCAGGTACAACACTCGAGAAAAATTCTCGTCCGTAAAACTAATCGTAAATACAACAAAAAAACTACGTAATAAAAAAGCTACTAGTTTAAACGCAAGAAACATTTATATTACAACAATCTATTATGTTTTTATAAATTGTGTTATTACTCTAATATTCATTTGCCTCTTAATCGTATGGAAGTCAAAGCGCACATCGAAAACCAATCAAGGAATCGATCTTTTTCATATGAAAACATCGTAACAATTATTATTTTTTTTTTGCTGCACTTTTATACTTCTTTTATTAAAAAATATATATCCTTATTTTTACGTATTTTTATATAAAACACTACATTTCATCCTCTAACGTCACAAGGCACATTCCGCACTCAAGTATAACATACATTTGTATATACTTTTAATTCTATACAAAAAAACGTGACGAAAATATTTCGACAGATAAGACAAATACACAACAAAAATCTAAATCAAGAAACACTTAAATAATAAAAAAAAATTAATTTGTCAGACACAACATGAGCAATATGTAAAGTAAAATAGTCAAATATTAACAAGTTGCATACAAGAATCTCTCGTATGCAAAAAAATATTGAAAAAAGCTTAGAGAAAAATGTTGCGAAAGACGCAAAACATCAAAATCGGCAATGCACATACCAATTGTACGTATTACTAACTTGTAATGTATACGTGTAGTTTTTTTGGTAATACAGCCAAATAAAAAAGAACACTAGAGAAAATAGTTAATTACCGGAGAAATATTAAACGGTTATCGATACACACTTTATATAATAAATGTAATTCTTGTGTAAAAATGGCAATTACAACTATTATAAAATACAAGTTTTAAACAAAGCATCCTAGGTTTTTAGGATTAAATACATGTATATATAAATTTAATAGTAAAGATAATATATGTATAATATTACGACTAAAAATGCTTTTTTAGTTTAAATACAGTTTTGGAGATTTTTTTCGAACATATGAAAAAATCATAATAAATGTATAGCTTTTTCTAACGAGGTAGATGTCAATTTTGCGGCCTATGACCTGGAAGTTTCAGGAATATGTTTAAAAATTTGCGAGGAATAATCCTGACATATCAGCATAGGGTCACAAATTCAGTCATAAATATAAATATGAAAGCATTTTTATCTCGATCTATGTTAAGACAAACGAACACTACATTTCCAAATTGCAGTGAGTGTCGGTATAAAAAAAGTGTCAATTTATGTAATTTTCGAGAATTTTTTCTATGAAATTTCATTCACGAAAATTTTGAAAATACCGCACAAAACTTAAGCGATTTCAAATGTAAAATGTACGAACAAAAATCAAAGAAAAACCTTATCAACTCATCGGGAGTTTTTGGCTCATTTATATGCTAGTTCCGCTTCTAAGTAAATGTCTCAATGAAATTTTCTTACATGTATTCTTTTAAAAAACGTAAATTGACAAACTCGACGCTCTAAATCACAAAGCACTTAAACATCAGCACTTTCAGCGCATCGATTCTCTTCAGTTTTCTCTATATACAAATATATATTTACACACACAGCACACGTAAAAATCGAACCTGACGTACAACGTATACGTAAAAAAAAATCGAAACAATTACTTGCGGCCGAAAAACATATATAATGGCCTCCTTTTTCCTACCTGCTAAAAACATCTTGCAAAATACATATTCACCAATATACACAAGAAAAAAAATCAAAATAGATGAAAAATAAAAAAAAGAAAGGTAAAAACATAGCCAACTTCTTACAAGTGAAAACTTAAGGTCGATATAAATATTACAAATATACCTAAGGAACTAAAGATTCTGTACACGATTCGAGAATGGTGGTGTTCGTTGGGAGCGGTGCTCGCGCGCATTGCAGTGTCTCTTATACGAAAGGGGCGCTGGGGATGATGGTTCTTTAACACTAATAAATCGATGGATTTGATGTTGGTGTGAGGGGGGCGTAGCACCGGCACCACGTAGGCGGCGGTCCATCTGAGCCGGGGGCTCGACCGGCTACGGCCTCTTCGTTTGGGGAGTCCGAGCCGGCAGCCCCTCGGGGAGGGGCGCCTTTCTAGGGTTGTGATGGTAGGTTATTTTCTTGGGGCAAGAATGTCTGCCCTCGTATCCAACGGTCAGCGTCCTCGAAAGGCGCAGTCCCCTTAAGCGTTTCTAGGCCTCCGCGAGGCTGCTTCGCGTCTCAGCTGTCTGAGGCGCGCCATCAGCATCGCCTGTTTCATCTTCAGTTGGTCCATCTCGTCGTCCATGTTCTGCTCTTGGATTTGGACCCGTTCGCAGAGCAAGGCGGCCTCGCGCAGCACTACGACTTTGGGGGCGCGGTCTTTCTGCGATATCGCCGGGACGACGGACTTCAGTTCGTCGAACAAGTTCTTGAGGCCTATCCGCCGTTGGCGCTCCATGTCGTTGTGGAGCGATCTTCTTTCGATGTTCTCCGCCTCTGAATCCGAGTTGGACGAGTAGGGGCGTCGCTTGGTCGGCGAGTTTCTCGAGCTTTGGGCGTGGTGGCCGTTGTGGTGGTGGTGTTGCTGGGCGCGCTGCTTGGGGGCTTTCGGGCGCTTGCGGTGGCGGCTGATGGGCGAGGCGGAGCGCTCCCGGGGGCGCTTGCGGGGCGGAGCCGCGATGGTGTGGGCCTCCAGATTCGAAGCCACCTTCCGCTGCAGTTGGCGGCGAGCCAGTATGGAAGGATTCGTCTGCATGGCAGCCGAGCTCCTGTTCATCGTCACGTTCATTTCGACCAGAGACACCACGTCGATCTCCTCTTCTTCCTCTGTTGGGACAATAAAACGATAAAATTAATATAAATCGATTTTCAAAACTATTTGATGTTCTTCGGCAAAAACGAGATCGGAAACTGTAGGGCTCCAAGAGCCCACGAACCACCCACGAACTACTTAACGGCGAGAGGCGCCCATTTATGGCTGCACCGAGAAAAGGTTGCGACACGGCGAGCTCAATTAGCTCGCAGGAGTGACTCAGCGACACCTCCTCCGTGCGCGAAATGAGGTTCAAAGTGTGTTTAGTAGTCTCGAAAAAAGCGCAGAGAACGCGAAACCTCGTTTGAATTTCGGATTCGAAAGTCGGCCGGTGAAAGAAATGCGAAAAGAAGGCAAGCGCATGCATGATCTCTTGTCCAGTATGTGCCATCGAGAGTTCGGCTCCCCGGCGATATGTATAAGGCCGAGGACCAGTTTTTCGGTGCCCCGTGTACGTTCTGGGAGCGGAATGCCGTATTGCGGGTTCCGAAGACCAGCTCGGCTCCAATTTGGAAGAAGTAAGGAACCTCGTCCACTTATTAAAAAAAAAAAAATCGGCACATCGCAACATCGTTGCACGCATCCTATGCGTGTGCTTTCGAGAACAACTACATACTAATTACGCTGAAAGTTTCGCGAACTTCCGCCGAACTACATATATCAAAAAAAAAAAAAACACTCAACACGGTCGTCATCCACCGCAATTAATAGACCGTACAACCTTCGACCTTATTTTCGGCGCAAAAAGACCAGGTCACGCTTTATTTTCTCCACTTCAGATTACCATCGTTGAAAAACCGATGCCGAAATCCGCCACACACGAGAACCCGGCGGCTTTGCAGCGCGTAATCTGCCATAATAACCATACGTAAGGTTTCAGCGAGCCAGACGTTCCGCGGCCCGGAGTATGGGTAGTCTAGAGCGGCGTCGAAGAGGGCCGCTGGTAGGCGAGGAGGGCGGCCCGAACCACTGCAAGAGGGACGGGCGACACAGGGCGGGCCGAAAAGGGTGGGCGGCCCCGGGTAGGGCGGTTTCAGGATAACGACCCCGCTCGGCCGAGCGTCTGCCGCCATCGATCGCGACGCGATGACGTCACGGCACAGCGCGCCAAAAAGCCGCGCATGCGCCCCCGATTTCGCCCCTTACGCAACCGCGCCGACGGGTCGATTTTCGTGCGTAGGTCTGGGCTTTGGCGGGAAAAGCGCGACCTCAGTGCGCGAGGTAATGGTCGGCGCGCCCGGCGTCTCGGCCGCCCCCGCGCCGCCCTTGGCCCTACCCTCCCCGCGCCCCGACCCCGCCCCGCCGCAGTCCCGCCAAGGGCGAAAGCGTATATACGCATAAACGCACGGGGCGGGCGTGCATGCGATGGGCCGTTTCGAGCGTCGACTCTGCGAAAATTAAAATGTAGTACGCGCGGCGGGAACCGCGAAAATTTCTAGATGCTATCGCGTGTTCGAAGCAAATGCATTTTTTAATTAAATATACATGTCACAGTTCAAGTGTTCACTATTGTTTATTTATACTCATACTAGTTTGGGTATACCCAAACTATCGATTTTAGTTTGAATGTCAAATTTTATCTACATATAATTGCGTCTAAACTAAAAACAGATGACATAAGTATCATGGTTGGGTTCTAAAGGCTAGTTCGCACTACGCTAGTAATTTAGGAGAGTAGCGAGTAATTTAGTGGCTAAATGTGTGCGAACCGCAAAAAATTAGTCAAGTAGTTTAGTGAATGATTTAGTCGAGCCGATCGAGTTGACTTATTTTTTCGGGCGAGTAGCGCCCCCCACCACGCGCCCGTGTTTACTGCGCTCACCGGCTAAACAAGTTCTGACCTGTTTATTAGTCGCCGAAGAAGTTGGGGCCACAGCGGCTGCGCCGGCCACGTCCATCAACACCACCACCGAGCCTTCGTTCACCTTGTCACCCACCACCACGCACAGCTCTTTCACCACGCCGGCGTGCGTCGATGGAATCTCCATCGCCGCTTTGTCGCTTTCCACGGTGATGAGCGATTGCTCCACTTTGACCGTGTCACCCACCTTGACCATCACCTCGATGATTGCCACGTCTTTGAAGTCGCCGATGTCGGGCACGATCAGGACGGTCCACGGATCGCTCGCGCCGTGCACCACCGCTTCGAGATGGTCGACGTCCCACTGCCAGTCGAACGCGCCGTCGCTCGCGAAGCGGCGCAGGGTCGTCGCGCCGCCGTGTCCGCTGGCGGTCTGCACGTCGATCGTCCACTCGGGCGGCAGGACGAGCGGTTCGCCGACGCGCTCGATCGCGATTTGAGGTGGGATGGAAGAACGACAACATGAACAGTTCGCCTCATTGTCGGGTTGGGAGATTCGCCGGAATCTTGACCGTAGCCATGGTCGATTTCGCAAGAAATCCCGCATTTTGTTCATGGCTGCGTGGACTTCTGGCAATCCACGACACTACGACTCGGTCAGTTCCAGATACGGATCCAATCCCATGTTTTCGTATTGGTCCAGACGGTGACGTTCCTGCTTCAGCAGATGTTTGCGTTGCTTACGGTGAGTTTTTTCAAGGAATCGCTGGACTCGAGCAAAGTACCGCAGCCATGACTTGCCGAGTTCTCCTTCACGGTTAGCCAGCGCCATGCGTTGCTTGCGGAGAATCTTCAATGAATGATTGGTTGCAATCTTAAGTATCCACGTTGCAACGGAGGACTCTTCGCGAAAGTCCGCAATATGCTCGATCAAGGCCAGAAAGGTCTGTTGGGTAACGTCCTCTGCGTCTTGCGTTTGTTTAAGTATGCGAAATGCCAGTCCAAATACGCGCGGTTGAAATTTGGTGACCAACTGCTGAAACGCGGTGAAGTCACCCGTTTTGGCGCGAC
>JAOXNN020000065.1:220190-259209 GCA_028571205.2 Hydropsyche betteni | reverse complement strand
TCATTGCAAAACACCACTCACTTGTGTACTGTACTGGACATATAATGCGAACGATTTCTGTACAGTAGCGAGTAGTTAAGCCACTAAATTACACGCTACTTTACTAAATTACTAGCGTAGTGCGAACTAGCCTTAAGTTCAAACTGACACGACGGATATACACTATACGTATTTCTCTATCATTAGTTGACATACCAATTTCCACCTTATTGATATTTAACATAAGAGCGTTATCTGAATGTTAACTTAAATTGTCGCAAATCGGACTAGAGCGTTTAGAAGGTGAATAAACAGACTAGATTTTCGTGCACAAACGAAGTGGACACATATACACGAATAAAAAATACCGATTCGATGTTCAAATTCGACCCACAAACGTCACACGGTTTTTTTGACCGCCGATCTTTCACGAGCATAAAATGATCGGACAGTTCGCGAAACATAGAAAGTGTATCACACACCGAATAAAGGCAACGCTGATAAGAGCCGGAGTATATTATATAGAAAGCAGTGGCGCATAGCCGGGGGACATGTGCCTTCAGCGATATGACAACAGTCGGACAAGAGAGCAGGCAAAAACCGAGAGAAATGCGGACGTTTGTATTCTATATCGCCGATATTATACGTGCGAGATGCTCTATATGAAAACGGTGGAAAGTTCTCGTACAGCGACCACGCCCGCATTCTATAATACGTACAAATTGTGCACGACTCGTTTCCAATGATAGAAGAGACGATTTCGGAGATAAGGGATCGTATTTCTTTCAGAGGACCACACCCTCGTGCGTACATCGGATGCTTTCGTATAATAAAAATCTATAATCGATTGTAAAATCGAACGGTCACGCCTTTCGTATATGAAAAGGTCTCCCAGCAGAGCCGGAGCCGGCTTCTGAAGGCGGCCTCTTTATACGCTGGGGAGCATTAAATTAAACGTTATGACCGCAGGTTTATTGTGCTGTGTGAATGTGATCCAGTTATCATTTATCAGCGGTTTCTAAACGCATACATCATTATGATCTAGAAACGGTTGTGTCTACGAAACGCGGATATTCTTCAGGCTGAAAAACTAGTTTCGAAATCGGACGCGGATCGCGCAACAATAGAAACGCCGTTCGTCTCAAATGCATAAACTATAAGTTCCGAAAATATCAGGATCCGAATATATTTTTAATAAACAAAACGCGCCCATAAAACGACTTGTCAAGCGATCAATTGGGCAATGCATCAAAGCTGTAATTTTTCCAGACTAGTTTTTGACATGTGGCGAAAGTAAAAGCAAGCACACACCGGTCGCACTTTTGGGATAAGCGTTACATAAAATTATTTTCTGATTGCGCAACATCCTAGAGAAGGTCAGAGATTTTTATCGGAGTCGTGATAACGAAACGACGGCCGTCTCGTTTTTACTTCAGGAATGGTAATAGTGGTCTTATTGTAATAGCGTAGTTTTGTGCTCAAGAGATTTTCCGACAAGAATTCGACCTTCGAATCTATCCGCAATCCGGTCAGCGAGGAGTCAATCAACTCTATATATATGTACAATAAACTCAATTACGATTCAGCTTATGTAACTAAGTAAAAATGTTGGACACGTACGGAGTTGGTTCAATGAAATAATAACATTGCCAACACGGGCGCCTCCATTTTCATATGATCTACCTGTGTGCATCACGACTGCAAGCTATGGATAAAAGCCTAAGTCTCAAAATACACAGGTTCTTTATAAGATATATAAAAAAAAAGTTAACAAAGACCACCTACGATAACGTAAAAGAGGCACTCGAACGGTCGTCGCACGGCCTTGACACCTGTTTTGCATTCCGGTCGCGAAAAAAGTAGAAACCGTATAAAAACGTCCGAAAGTGAGCTTTGAACTCTATACATTTTACATGCGTTGGAAATAGGCGAAAATTTGACCGGCGGGTTTTGTTCGATAACCTTCAAATGATTTTTTCCCCGAAACGGTTAACGGGGTCAGATATGATACTTTTCATAATTGCGCAATGTTTTACAATTCAGAATAGAAATTATACGTGCACCTAAAAGCGCTGCCGGTTTTCGCGCGTTTATATACCGGCGACAGTTCGAAATAAAAAAAAAAACTAGAATTTTAAATTTTTCAATTCGTATAATTTATGGAAAACGTTTCGATCAATTTCGAATATTCGAACGTTAGCCGTGTCGAATTATGTGAAGGTTATAAAAGACAGCAGACGTCTAGTGGAGCCGGACGTCCTTGTCGCAGTTCGTAATCCGCCATAGTGCGCGGAAAAAATCGTATTACGTAAAAAACTTCCTGAATTTGCCGGGTTTCGCGACCGACCTACTGATCGGCAGACGCATAGCAACAATATGTGGGCCAAGCTTCGACAAAACCCCATATTTATAAGCGTGCCCGTCGCTCGGATGCGGTGAATGGAAATATTGAATGTGCGACTACAATACTATCGCACTACTATAGTCGTACTATGGCGAAACGAGAATCAATGAGACCCGGGGACAGGTATATACGCATTTTTCCCAGGTGTGGGCGACGGTTCTGTGAGAAAAGTTTCCGGACTTAATTGGGCCGCGGTTTTCGGCGATTGTTAAAAGCTTACCGCGAATTATGGCTTTAATCACCTGATGCTATACACATTATTCTCTCAATATTTGCGTTTCTTGGAAGTTATGCATGTTCGATTGTGCCGCCGAAGCAGACGTTTCAAACGCAAATTTCGCAGAAAGCCGATCCGTAAATTACGTCAATGTATCTTCAGTTTATTAATGTTAAATATTGCCAATGAAAACGACATATAACCATTTCGGAGAAAAGATAAAAATTAAAAAAAGAAAATATGTGGTTGCTAAGCGCGCGAGCCAGTTTGACCGATTGATTGCGAAACTAAAAAATTCCTACCGATTTCGATTTTAAAATCGATTTCATCGGAGAGCGGGAAAGGTAAACCAGTTTGTAAGAATTCGCACCAGACTAACGTGTAATATGCCCATAACCACTAGACTGGTCACCAATTACTACAACAGCGCACACATACAAAGCGCGCGGCGTCCTAGAGGAAGAACGGTACCTCTAGTAGAGGCCACATAATAATGATAAATAGCCCGGTTCCGAGAACGACCGTCGAGCTACAGCAGGACGAGGAAGGTTGTCGAAGAAGAAGCGGGTGACCTTCTCAGGAGCGATCAATTGCGCCCCTGACGACGGGTCTATCCCAACACGGGACGAAAAGTGGGCCATCGTCATGGTGACGCGGGAAAATCCGAACGAACAACAACCACCACCCCCAATTCTCCCGACACGTTTTCGCGAGCGCCGACCTAACAATCCGATATTATAATAATATTATATATTTCGAAACCGCGACAAACGTCTGCGAGCGAAATGACGAATATTCTCATTGTTGTGGGCGGATGATTCCACGTGATTCACGCCGGAGCGCGCAAATGAGATCATTGCGCGTTCAATTCGGTCATATCAATCTACTCTCGTTGAATTCGACGCACATCAAAAAGTCTACCGACCCGAAAGGTTACGGGGGTGTTGCACGATATCCGAGAGATGCACATTCCGGAGTGTATGCGGCGTGCGAAATTTCGAAATAACGGCGAACTCGACGTGGTCCAGCGATCGGTCGCGCCTAGGTCCCGTTGGATGTACTGGCGGATCGCGTGACGGCGCGAATTTAATTAACTCTTAGCTGCAGCAGCCATCGACGATTATCGTGCTCTGCATCAGCTGTTGTGGATCGCCGAATTGTGAAAACCGCCTTTGCGGTTTTCCCCCCGTCTATGAAGCGGGGTCCAAAGGATGAATAACGGATCCGCGGCCATCGATGACTTTTTATTGTTATTGCGCATACCGATCGTCGCGAATCATCGTTTTTCGCAGAAGGCGATGAACGCTGAATACGCGATACGACAACACTGCCGAACTCTATTGTCGATTTATAAAGAAAAGACGTTATTGATCGATCGAACGCATCGGAACGACGTTTAGAAACGTTGCGATACATTATGAAATTTTCTCAAAGAATCGATAATTGGAGACGTCCACGGAGAGTCGTCGTCGGCGACATCACACGCCCGTCCCGATGAGACGACGACGCTAACGAACGCATCACGAGAGCCGAATAAGAGAACGGCGACGAACGTGTTAACGAATCCGAAGCGAACTGGAAGGCCCGCGAGGAGGGGCCCCCGTCTCCGGCGGCCTTGTGCGAGTTCGAAGCTAAGTTCACGGTTACGCGGACGCCGCGGAGGGGCGCAGGCCCGCGTGGGGCTCCGCCACCGGCTCGAAGATGGCCGACGAGATGGTGGTCGTGTTGGGGTCAGACGGACGTCCGCCGACGCGAAATGCGCGCGAGTGTACGTCCAAGAGGACGCGACAAGATCATGACTTTTTGCGCGGGTTGAACGATCCGCGAATGTCGGCTGCAGGGCGAAATCCCCTCTCCGGTCTGAAGTCTATTGTGTTTTGTTTGCGAAAACAATATTGAAATATCTGATCTTAAAAAGTGCATAAGGCAAGGAACGCAAATCTGAGAATCCATCCGTCCGCCATTGTCACCAAACACCAAATAAACACCTAGAGTTGCATCATATTTAATAAACACGCGATTTTTTAATTTATTAAAATATACGTCCCACACCTGAAGTATCACTCACACTTTCGTGCTATGTACTTATATGCAGGTACGTAATCGAAAAAAAATCCCACGAGCTTTCTTCGGCAATGCCAAATGCGCAAATCCGCTTTTATGTTTCCAGCACGACCAGTAATAGCCATAAACGTAAACGCGTCCCGTCGAATTCGATTTCGAATATCCGAACGCGAAACTATCTTTAATGATGATAAAAGCTTCAATTAGCGATTCGATCAAACCGTTTTCGTAGCGAGGGACGATTGGCAGATACGGCATAGAAGTGCATGCAAAAAAATTTGAATGTTGAAAGGACGAGCCAAAAATATTCTGCGAAACATACGGGCAGATTTTAGCCAGACATAATACATAATGAGCGAGACGGTGTGAACAACCGAAACAGGTGGTTTCATATACAATATACATTTTTTTTTCGGTACAACTCTAACTCAGGTGATGACACAGTGCGTCCTCACGCACGAACAACACGTGAGCCGTTTTCGCGCAATTTTTTTTTTATGCTCGGACACGCGAATTTTTCGCGAAACTTCGACGCGGAAAAGCGGAGGTACGTCGATATTACACGTAGGCGAAGCAAGTGCCGGCGAGGGCAATTAACTCTGTACAAAATTCAATGTCGAACTTACATAACCGGCGCTCGCGCCGTACAAATGAACATTTTAACCAAATGTAATGGACGCGCGAAAAACGAAACGTTCAAGGGCGGTCGGTGCGTGCAATATGAATTATAAATAACGCGCGTTTATCGCACGGGCGGTTCTCAAAGTTTTTTTTTTTATATCGGGTGCGTATTTTTCGGGATGCGAGTCTCTCTATGGTGTCCACTTGTACGTCACGCACGGGCAGAGTTTCGATGAAGAGATTTAATGCCGTCAGAGTCTTCTATTTTCGGATGTTCGGTCATTAACACCGTAAAACGCCTAAATACATATTATAAATAATCGACGATTATTTTTAGATGTTCGGCTGAGCGGCCCCTATGAGCGCTGTTTTCTAAAAATGAAGCTACTTTAAGTCAACCGACCATGACGCTCATAAAAAAATTTATATATAAAATTGATAATTACTTTATGTAACGAAAGTATTAGCGAGATTAACGAAGATTATTAGCGAATTAAATTTTATTGCTTTAGGAGAATCACATTCCAGCGGTGCTATTCTACATATATTCAATTCATCGTAAATGGATATTATTCATTTCAATAAAGTTGTAGTTATTCAATACCCACATGATACATCATGCTTAATTCAAAGAATCATACCAATCAACGGATGCTTAGAAATTAGCTCACGGATGACTCACCCTCCAGCAGCGTTGTATCAATCCATTGCAACGAGATGCAAATCTTAAGACCCCCCCCCGAAACGAAAATGTCTCAAAATTTTCGCGGAAAAACCGCGCGCATACGTCATCGTCGGAAGGCGCGCATTTTTGAAAGTGTCGAGGTCGTCGACCAGCGGCCAGCAGACGCGGACACGCTAACTCAAAATTCAAGACACAACAAACCCGAGCCGCGAGAGCAGAACGGGCCCGACTGTGCCAAAGTGTGGCGCAAAAAATCCCCGCCGACCAGAGGTCCACGTCCTATCCACCACGAGAAGGAGAAGAGGTGAGCACAGGTGGCCAGCGGGTGCACCGGAGGAGGCACGACCCGAGCACGGGCAACCGATGTGTTGACCAATTAACGAGAGAGTCGTCGCTCCGTCTCGGACGAATGCCCGCCGTTGCATAATGAAAACGCAGGCACGGAGAATTCAATGCCAGACGTACATACACACGCGCGAGCTCGCCTTGAACTTAACCCGTCGTCTCGTCGAGGAATTCCAGAACGGCGGAGAAGCACGCGCGAGGTGTGGTCGTCGAGGCCCCCACGAGAGAGTTCACGAATGCAAACTTGACCGATGCACCGATGTGGTAGGGAGCGCTGTCGGGTCGCCCTAAAATCCCCCACAACTTCCCAGACGCATCCATCATTTAAATGGGGCTTAATAGTCGTCGCCGTTCCTTTAATTTTCGAAACACACCGCCACCGTATCGTGGGGAGTTGTCTCTTTCATGCACGTACTTACAATTGAAAAAAAAAATACAAATATAAATACAAGAGTAGCGGGGCAACGAACAAAACCAAAAAGCGACGACGGTTGCTGGGTCGCGATTGTCACGGACCTGACCGGATCTAATCCGGAGACGGATCGTGAAACGGCGTTTTTCTTCCACGAAAATAGAATTTGTCGAGCGGACCTCTAGGAGGATGGGAGCACTTCCATGGAGCGATCTCGTTTTGTTTGGGGACCGCGAGGTGCACCAGAGGTGGGCGTGTACCGTTACGTACACGAGAGTTTTGCAAAAAGGCGAACCGGCGCAATGCTAAATCGATTTGTCTCGGCGAAAAATCGACATTCCAGACGGCTGAGAAACAATCCGAGGAATCCGGGGCCCCGAGACGAGACGGCCAGGCGGACCGGTTCTGCGGTTCACTCCGGAGGACCAGATACGACCAACCACCCACTGAACCCACCCGCGGGCTGTTCCTCGCATGTGTAACTGCGATTTCGCGTCAAAGGGCCGACTGCAATGCGGAGAAGGGTCAAAAACCGAACCCCATCAGAATCCAATGGGAATCCTATGCGAATTTTCAGATTCGCGAGCGACGCGCGCATTGCTGTAGGTCATAAACATATCCCGTGTAAAAATGTCATTAATCGAGGGGTGGCGAGGGTGGGCCGGTTGTAAAGCAGGGGGCGGCGGCGCGGGGCCATGAATGGGGGCCGGGGGGCGCAGGCGTCGCGCCCCCCGCTGATCGATGCGGGTCCGCATGCGCCCCCGCCCCCGGCACGTCTGACCGGCGTCTGGCTCGAGGCCCGCACGCCCCAACAGTACGACCATGACCATCGGTACGTCTGCGATCCTCTGCAATGCACTCATGCCGGCAACAATTACCACATCCATCACAATCACATCAATAAAAACAATTAAAAAAAAAAAAAACGAAATCATCGAAAAAATCATCAAAATCAACTTGTTGAGGAAAATCTGGTTTTAAAAATAAAAATAAAATTTTCACGGGTTTCGCGATATGCAAATGTCACGTTCACGCCCCGAGCACGTGATCGGACCACGTGTGGTATTCGAAAAATGCGCGAGGGCGAACGCTCGATTTATCGATCGGTGTGTTCTCTGGTGCGAAATGGCGGGAAATTCGCCGGTTGCGAAGTCGTTTTATCGCGTATTAATTATCGCGCGCAGGGCGTTTTCATAATTAGATATTATAAAATGGCGGGAAACGTGTGGCTCTCGGCGCAATGTGATCGTGTTTAGTCATCAGGAAAATATTAAGTCAAATGAATCGGAACGATATGCAAATTATTTTCGATGTTATTGCATAGTCGAAAAGCACTGTATGTTTGTTTTCGAAAAAAAATTATTAAGATACAAAACATGATAAGTCATCAATTAAAATTATAACACAATATTTTGATGATGCAACACCTGAATGGTGAAATAACCATCAACGTAAACACGACATTGTAAATAGTAAAAATTTCGAGCAACAACATCTGTCAACTTAAAATTCGGCGCAAAAACTTTCGACCACATGTGAACCTAGACTTTTTACGGGTTCCTCTCCCCACGTCTAAAAAAAGTCCTCACGCACTATTATGCAACTCTGAATCTTGCGATCTCGAAACTCTCGAAAAAAACAGACGGACGAGACATTTCTCGAACTACTCGATCATGTTGGAATCAATTAGCCGTATAGAATCCGACAAGTCGACGACCCGGCCGCTCGTGGCCCGTGGGTGACACGTTCGAAAAATATTTCGCCCGCCAAAAAAAAACTCACAAAAAAGGAGGAAACTCACCGGAATCTGAAGGTGTCTGGACACCGGGCAACTCCACTCTGGTTTGCTTGGAGTTTTTGCTGAGCGTGTAACTGTGATCTGTGGCTATGGTGTTCTCTCTGGCGTTTCTCGCCTCCTGGACGTTCGTGTACTCTTCTTCGGAGTATTCCTCCTCTTCCTCGTCTTCGTTATCTTCGTCGTCGTCGTCGATGATCTCTTCTTTGACTACGATTTGACTGGGATCGCAGTCGGCGATGTCCAAGTTGTGTTTGAACTGGGGATGCTCTTCGTCTAAGCTCTGGGGCGTATCCGGACGTTGAGGACTTTGCGGAGAATGGATCATCGCCGGGACGACGGTTTTTCTGTAGTTGACGTTCGCGGCGAACTGTTGAGGCTGCTGAGGGACGGTCCGAGGTTGTCTAGCGGCATTTATCAATAAACTTCTTCCGGGACTAGCGGTCTGAACTGTCGTGAGAGCTGGAGCCGGAGGCTGAGGGTTCACGGCTGGCACTTTGGGGATCACGGGACTGTGCTCGTTCGGAGGATGGTATTTGTCGCTGCAGGTACCCGCCCACATACAATCGTGGACGATCTCCTTGCGTTCCATGTCCAGGATGAACTCGTGGATGTCTTGCAGGTCGTCGTCGTTCAAAGTCATGTCCAGGTGGAGGTCTAATTTGTCGTTGATGGAATTGGTGGACCACAAGTCCTCCATGTCCAGCGGGAGGGCTCCGAAGTCGTTCAGCGTCCAAGTGTCCACCGTCGGAAACTCCTCCATGATATCCGATTTGTACATCTTCATTTTTTAAACGGTCTCAAACCTTACTTATTATTATACGATTAAAATAAATTATTTTTATATATCACAAGTGTCTTTCACTGCTCCGCCCGGCGAGCTCGGGCGAAACTTTATATCACAACGTTTTAAAAATATTACAATTATCGCCTCGCGGTCCTCCTGCGGTGCCTCCTGAAACAAAACGAAAGACATGCGTCAGTGGAATGTTCGAGCGCGCAAACGTCAAACTCACGCCGGCCGGCCGGCGCACGAAAGGCCCCCATCGCGACTACCCGCCGATAAAAAACCGCACGAATCCCGCGCATAAAAGACGACGCGCCATGCAACAATACGCGGCGAAAAAACGCAAAGATGGCGACCGCCCGCGAACGCGCTCCGGCTCGGGTTCCGAACTCACGATGTGGCTGCGGGTCTTCTTCGTTCGGGGAGGGAAGGTGTCATGCCCGGCGAGCGTCGCAGAGCGAGCGACCGGACGGACGCCGGGTGTTCGGGAGAGGCGCGTGCGGCCCGCTCGACGCCAACTGCGGCACTGAGACGCGCCGGTCGCGCCGCGGCCCCCCGTCCCCGCGCGGCGCGTCGCCCCTCCCCCCGCCGGCAAACGCGCGCCAAAATTTCGAATCCGCGCTTTTATACGGTGCACACGTACTTTTCAAAAGTTCGGAGATAGCGGAGGGTGTTGTGAGGGACTTCTGCAGCACGCGGAGGTCCAAAGCGAAGTGTCGCCGGCCCGGTTCTCACGCCGAGTCGCCGGCTTCGTTATCAGCGAAGTTCGTCCGGCCCCCCCCTCCGCCGGCGGCACGCACACTTGGAAGCGCACGCACGTGCGCACAGACACATGCGCGCCCGGCACGCCGGCCCCCGCCCCCGCGCGCCCCGCCGGCGTCTCCGCCCCGGGCTCACGCACACCGAGACGGCGGCGGCGCGTCGGCGTCGCGGCGTTTTCCCGCCATTTGTAGCGCGTTCGAATTTCGGGCGGATTCGTTCGCGACGTTGGCGGGTGTTTGTTTTTGTTTGTGTTTATCGGGTTTTTTTGAATATGCGTTCCGATCGAACGGTCGATATTTTATTAAAAACAAATTTATTTAAGCTTCGAGCGGGCGAAAATCGCGCGGTTGCCAAAATCATTTTGGTCAAAATCGTAAGGTGACCATTTTTTCCAAAATAAAAATCAGTACACATTTTTAAAAAATTCATGAGGGAAGGGGTAGGGATTGAATTTTTCTGCATCACATTTTTTATTATTAAGTTTTTGGAAATAGTGTTTCAGGGGGGGTGGGGTGGTAGACACAAAAATTTTGTTTTACCCCAGGCGCTAAATACTCTCATTGCACTACCACATTCACTTTTATATGAATAAATCTATACTGATTTTATTTTACAACAAATCAGGACAAGGTACCAAAAAATCAGTACTGAATGGTCACCTTACAAAATGGCAACTAATTCGCAGAATCGTTTCTCCTACCTTTATCGGCATCGAGGTCCGAGATATTCCAGAATCAGTAGTTCTCCGACCTGCAGACGTATCGGGAGTACTTGAATGTTTTTATTATTCATTGATTTTTGGGAATTTTCGTAAGATTCCCTCCAAAACGCGGTGTTTGTATGTCATGTGTACTGGAGAAAAAAAGATCCTCAGCATCAATAAAGTGTTGCCGTTGCCAGTTCTTTATATGCAAGAAACATTCTACAATTGAGGTGGTTTGAAACAATTGTAAGGATAACAATATTGATTCTGACTAATAGATTGATAAAAAAAAATTTTTTTGTTAAAACAAGTGTTTTTTCGTTTTTTTGTTTAGAAAGTCAATTTTTTTCTAAAAGTATCATTTTTCATAACCTTACACCAATTCCTTAACATTTATATAAAGACAACACTATTTATATGGAGAAAACTTGACGTTGTCGAATTTACGACACGCGCCCGCTCAAAGGTTAATAAACATATTTAATAAAATACATACATGTACGCAAACGAATGAAAATAATAAGATGATAGAGAAAAATATGATTTTTTCCTCGATAATGACAATGCGATTTAGAGAACGAAGCAACTCTCGACGGCCAGTTTCTGAGAAATCGCGCGAATAATTCGAAGCCTTCCGAGAAATTTTGTTTGGCGTTGGAAAACCAGTATGGGAGATGTGCCGAAGCAGTTTCGTAACAATAATTGTTACGATCATAAATATTTTTAAATTCACGCATACATAAACGACGTTTTATGCGCGTACAAAATTTCTAACTAAACACACGCTGGAAATCCCATTCATGAAAAGCAGTCAGCCAACTAAAAAAAGGTGAACTTTATAGTAAACTTTGGTGACTCATACGAACACGATCATGTTTATGATTCGTGAATTTCTTATTTGTAACGTTTGAAATTTCCCCTGAACACACCTCTTATGTCCGAGCGATAAAGTCGATTTCGTTTTTGCCAAATTCTGAGCGTCTAATTGTAGCCGAAAATCCAAAATTTCACCGAGAACGCCGAAATTGTACGGTTCGAATTCGTTTAGTTCCTCGTTGTTTCCCGCAACGGTGTTCGGGGAATAATAATGAGACGAATTCTTGGCTTTTTCGACCGCGAAAGAATTCCAAACGCCCAAATTTCGAATGCGGACATGGACCGGCACAAAAACGACGCGAATTCGGTTTGAAAATTTCGCGTACGCTTCCACCGATCGACTAATTACGCGGATTTTCAGATTGCAATACTACAGCGCGAAATTGTTAAACCGTTTCCAATCCAATTTTTTCATATGCTGTTACGTGAAATTGAATAATAAGAGTTATTCAATACGAAAAGATTGATTGCTTACATTTTTTATGCGTGAACATTTTACTTGTGAAGGATTCTAAATGTTTTTTTTAACCTAAACTCGCAAACGCATCGTTCGCTCAATTACACACTAAAATTGAATACCACAACAATACAAAACAGACCGATTTTTTTCTCTACATACTCCACACAATAACTGCACCAACAAAAGCGTATACATTTTGCAAAACTGGATGAAACCAGACCGATCAACGATCATAATCTTCTTTCGGATGGCGAATTAGCCGCAGCCAAGACAACGCCCAGGGCTAAATTAACCCGAAAAATGAGAAGGGAACGAGGTCCTAAATCGACGATTCTTCGAGGGCAGCCTCGTCAATCAGGGTCCCTTTGGCCTCCGGTGTTGAGAGAAAAACCAGAATGGAGGTAATGGGATCGCGGGAATTTGCCGAAACGTTCCCTCATCGTCTCGCGGAGGCTGTACCTGTTTCTGGGAGTTCATTCACACGGAGCGGTGTTATTGTTTGGTTTTATTGGAAATTAGTTCGACATCGGCTCGGATGCCTTTCTGTAGAGTTGATCTTGAACTTGGCCCAAAATCGAAGAGAAAAAGAGCTCTGGTTGCCGAATAAAATAGGGTTGTGAAGAGGCGCGCGTTCCTACCGGGTCGTCGACGTCTTATCGGAATTTTTCACACACGCAAAATTATACATACTCCAATTCCGTGTGTAATTTGTTTTAATGCTGGGTGTGTGGACGGTAATTAGTCGGGTTTGTGGAACGCGCGCGCTTTTTCGGAAAAATAAAGCAGAGCTTCTTTTTGTTTCCGCGTCGCAATGACGATAAATAAATAATAACGGATCAAGCAGAAGTTAATAAAACATAATGAGGAAATTTTTAATTTCGCATAATTGGCACCGTCGACATGAAACTTGAAGGGTCAAATGAGTTGATGCCAGTAATTTGCGGACTCCTCGAAGCACCCCTTCACATCGCAGAAAAATTCGTAACCTTTCACATTCTTTCGAAACATGTTCTCGTTACATTCGAATTCTTTTTAAAAGAAAATTTTATTGATTATTACTCAAACAATTACCAAACCGATTTAATTCGTATTATCGAAATCGAACAATAATATAATAATCCTAACCAAAAATAGAAAGCACACAAGTGAAATTTACAATCGAAATATTGATAATTCATATCAGCAATGATTATATAGAAAAAACAATAACAACCAACAACAAAACTCATATGGAAGAATTCAACAAATAGAAGATTTCAATTTTCGACACAATGCATAATTTTTGTACTTTTTGCATCGAACCACCACCCACCACCCCGAAAACCTCCCATCATCGGAACAGGTATCCGAAACGGCAATAACATCGGAAAAACTCACACGTCCATGCGCGTACGATCTCGCGGCCATTGTTCGTCCGCTTGAATGAATGCAAATGCGGTCCTCGGCGTTCCCGAATCATCCTCGAGAGACAATAGATGCACATGTCCTCCGATTCTCGGAACTCGAGATTATGGAATGTCCGTTAGCGACGGCTCGATTTAGCAACGGCGGTGACGTCATTTCCCGAGACCGGTCGACCCCGAGACTCGCAAGGGCCAATCGAAAGGATCGTTCCGAGAAGCCCAATGCTCAACGGTAAAACAAAAACGAAAGGCGTATCGAAAAATAGAAAAAAGGCAGTGTGTGTGTGTGTGTCTAAAAAAAGAGCGGAGCTTTTCTGCATGCTAACGGGCCGCGGACGAAACGCGATCCTCGAAGCCGCAAAGGAAACGCGATCGAAAAAAAGCTGCAAAAAATGTGTGTGTGTGTTCAATGAAACTCGCAGATATCGAGGCGAGATAATGAATACCTGTTTGATGGGATGGGGTCGAGGCTCAAGGATTCGGTTCAAGACTCAATTTATATGGTTGGGTGTGTTGTGTCCGTTTTGGTTTCAATAGGGATTTTTGGATTTGAGGGTTTTTTTTATTTGAAATTTTGAAACTTATCAATTTTATGTGACTCGATAAATCAATATTTAAAATCAAATATGTAGTACAAATAAAATAGGCATAATCGAAATGACCTTCGAAGTACATTGTGAATTCATATCGTCAATCGTATAAAATGTAAATAATAAAAACGAAGACATGGAAATTCTCAAGTATTAACCAAACAAATTATCACGATATCGATTTTTTTCAATAAAATACCCGATTTTACAATGAATATATTTATTATTCGGAAGCTAGTTTTGAAAGTGTTAGATCATTTTGAAGTAATTCCGGCATATTTCGATCGTTGGAAACTAATAAAACAGTTGCGAAACATTTCCAATATGCGCATTAAGAAATTTTCCAACGGTAAAGTCTTTTAGAATGTTGCAACAAAATAAGTGCATGTGACCTATGCATGCGATCCATAAAGCAGGGCAATTATCGATACATAATCTTTGGCAATTTTGACGATAACTGCTTTATTTATTCAATATTTTCGCATAGTTTTATACTAAAGGCATGTATGTAATTCGATTGAGCCAATTTTGATGTGTTTACATTTGATAAATCCAGTGGAATATTATAAACATTTACGATGCAACAAAATGAAATAAAAATCTTATCGAAGTGCATATAAACTAGAAACATGTCCGACCTCTTTCGAAAATAGAATTTATTGATTAAAATTGAGAATTATGTTGCTGGTATCGAGCCCAATTTGTCGGTATTTAAAAAGATTCTTTTATATTCGATAACGAAACTTAAGTGTCGATTAACTTTTGTTGATTTAGATAAGCTTTGAGTCAATTTCGGAAGTTAAATCGAACACTATATATATATAACATAGTTAAAAAAAATAATAATTTTTAATTAACATAATATTTTTTTATCTCCAGTTATCTAATTATGAATTGAATATATTGTGATGTAATGTTTGAATAGATTTTAATATTAAAATTCGAAACAAATATAACGTTTCACTGATAAAAATATCATCGTTCAGTCGTCGCGGACAAATTTGACCCACATTTGTTATCAGACATAAAAAAGTCAAGCATTCACATTGTTACCTCGAAAAAATGAAACGTATTTATTACACAATGAAAACAAATAAATGCACTCTATCACTATTATATAAAAATGCATGTCAATAAAAATTATCGATAGATTCAGAAGTTATAATATACTACGAGTTACGTAAATACTCGTCCATTCTTTTTTTTACTGGGAAATGTGAAAATTTCCTAACGGTATACGTAGGATCTGAATAGTTTTTACTATTTATAATCTCCATGATATTATCAAGCAAAAAAATGAAAATTTTCAAAATGCATCCTAAGAACCGTTATTTGGTGAACGTTGCGATTACAAAGTACATACAGAAATACTCAAATTTACCTGAAAATACAATATGCAAGCTTTTAGTTACTACCTGGGAATAAACCTTTCGTAGAACAAGAAACGACGTACTTTCCAAGAAAACTCTACAAAAAAAAAGAAGCAAAAATTTCAAACCAGTATCACTCAAAATAAACGAAAAATTAAAATAATTAATTAGTATAATAAATAATATTTTGCAAACCAGCAAGGAACGACGAATAAAAAAAAGGCAGGAATCAACCCGTTAAATTCAGGGGGGTCTTTTCATAACAATGCAACACGGCGCAGGGTATTTTTTTAATCTCGGGTATAATTTTTCACTTTTTCAGGTTCACAACCAAAACAAATTACATTTGCAAAACGGCAAGGGTGATTTTTTAATATAGTCGAGGTCAATGAACACTTTCTTTATGATCTTCATAAACTAAATAACTACGACCGGGTATTCGCAAACCAAACTCGTTACTATTATATAAATATTATATTACAGTTGGATATATTTTACATTTTATAAAATGCACAAAAAACGAGCAGTTTAATTTACATTAAATGAATAAAATAAAAATAAGAACATTGTCATTAAAATTTTGAAGTCTCGATGAATTAAAATAAATTTATTTATTTTTATTATCACAAATATTATAGTATTAAATGACGGATTAGGGACCAAACTGAAGATTTTCAATTCTGAGAAGTTGACAAAAGATTGGTGATAAAATTCGTAAATTTACACATAAATTGAAATGAAACGATTACCTGAAAAAAATTTACTCAAAAAAATAAGGGTAAGAACCGATCCACATGTATTTTTCTCATCGTCCACGTGCCACATTTAATTTTTATTCTCCTTCAAACACGAACCGGTCCCGCGAGCATTTATACGATGACTTAACGTCATTCCAGATTATTACATCAAATTTATGATGCGTCAGTAATCGCACCTATGAATGGACCCTCGAATAGGTAAGGGCTGCTCCTATCCTTCAACATATGTAAGGTCCCAAAATTGATATTTTAGGTGGGTCAAAACACACTTTTTTCCGAACACAACTCAGTATGCGTACGCGCGCCTTTGTCGAATTTGACATTTATGTGAGCGGCATATATCAATGGCCGTTTGTGATCTTCGAGATGTGTTATAAATGAATTTTACCATCGGGTCTATCATCTTAGGCCGCGGAAGAGAAAGGATATGGTTGCATACAGTTTCGAAAACCGTTACCTGTAATATCCCGCACTGCATGCTTCGCAAATTGTTGTATGTTAATATCAATAAAAATATATATGTGCGGTGTCGTATTAAAATCAAAGACTGGCCGGTGTACGTCGATGAATATTTGCAAGTTGTAAAATTTTGCTATCGCAATTCGGCCGATATGTATACAACTTAGTCGTTGAATATTTCCGATAGAATATGTGCGCATTTCGTTAAATGTATTCAAAGCGATATTAATGCGGGGCATTGGTCGAAATTTATAAAAATCCGCGCGAAAATCGGACTTTTTAATAGAAATCTGACGAAAAATTTGAATTTTAAATTGGCCATTCAGAATCTGATTGTCGTTCGGCGCAAATGAGATTTCAATACAAAGAAGACAGGAAGTCGCGTGTTTATTGAATAATTTCAATGACAAAGACAAGGCTATATACCAGACCCGTAAAAAGACAAAAGACCGGCCGATTAGTTATGATAATTGTGTCAAAGGCGATTTTTTTTCGATTTCAATTTTTCATAAGACGATCTCGCACACATAAATATTTGAATCGCGTACGCAATGCAGAAGGATGTCTCTACGAGAGGTCAACATCCTTGGACACTCCACGGCATATCAATTTCTGGACGAAAAACCTTTACAGAGACAAATCTTGATCATCTATGTCGAATCCTATACGATTCCAATGCGCGGTCTATCACGTACAAAAGATTTATAACAACACTATAATCAAACGATGCATATAATAAAAGTTCATAATTCCAATCTCACACCGTACACAAAATCAATAACATATCTTTAAATAAACCACTGAAATTATGATGTAAGCGAAATACACATAAAATAAATAAATATTAATAACGTTTATTGATAAACATAATTTGTACGAGTACGATTGACCTTAAAATGTAATGTAATCGGACAAAAATCAAAGGAAACAATAGAGCCTCGTACGAGTCAAAGTACACGGCCCTCGAGATGTGTACAGCAAATGCGCATTTAACGCGGCGATTTATCAAAATAAGGACACACGCATATGCAAAACGCGATTTCGCATTCAAAAGTATATTATTGTTCTGTCATTTTTCATATTTGGATCACTTTGTGCTCCCATGCATGCGCATATACAAATAAATGCATAAATGCCGGCCGCGCAGTAATTGAAAAATTTCGCAACACAATGCGAACGAAAAACTCCTCCTTTCTTGCAAAATAATAAGCCAGGCTCCAGGTGGACGCAACCTGACAAACGGACCATTCAAACTGTGAAACGCATTTAAAATCCTATAAGAAAACACAAAGATGGGGGTCGAATTTTGCAGAAAAAATATCGACAGGTAACAATGAGAGATCGCACCGCGTCATTGTTAAGAGCAAATGCACTTTTTTTTGGAGTTACAACGCAAGAAAACACTACAATACGACTTACTTTCGTGCTTTGTAACGAGTGGATATATCGTTCGCTGTGAAGGGATCATATTATCCAAACACTACTTTCAAAATTCGGAGCTTTTCTAACGAAGCAATAATCGTCAAAGTGTAGTCTGTTAAATGTTAAAATTTTCAATATTTTATTTTCGAAAGAAAATTTCTAGTAACTTTCTTTTTCCGAATACATATCGATGACTAAATATAATTTACAAATATAATACATGAATCATTGTTGTTTCATATTCCAGAATAATGTTTGATGAAAATATGTGTTGTCAATAAATAGTGAAATAAGGAAATTTTTTATTTATTAATACATAAGGGAAAGACAATCGGAAACAAATACGATTGTAATATTGTACGAATACATAAGGAGAATCAATATTTTTTCAGCAAGCCCCGAAAAGTTCAACAACCACTGTGCGAACAAAACGAATTAAATGCGTTCGGGGATAAGTTTCAATGAAAAAAATTCAATAGCAGACAACCTGCAAGTCTATAACTGAAAGCATAACATAAACTGAAAAAAAATCCAATAGAAACACATCAAGCACAATTCGACGAGTAAAAGTTAGTTGAGAAAAAAATGCGTACGAACTCACTTGTGTAAGGGTAGAAAAGGTGAGCTAGAGAAAAGGTCGTATCGCAGATAAAGGGTTGAATAACCCTTGGCGGGGTGTGGGAATCTCAGTAACCAGTCTGACTCACCCACCCCTGTAATTCTAGTGCTCCGACCTCGACCTTCACCAACGGACAAAATATTGCGCATTTCAGTAAAATTTCCACACTTCTGAATCACTGAAAATATTTCGCACTCACGTGATTCAACAATTCCGTATGGAAAACGTTGATTCGGATGTCAGTGATGAATCAGTGTATAATAAAGTCGTAAATGGTAAATACTCGTCAGAAACGACTATGATAGTATTATAGATATAACCATTTTTGTCCAGTAATATTCAATTGCAAAATGTACGAGGAAAAAATTAATCTTAATTGCGCAATGTGGTCACATGGCGACTAAGGAGGACAGCCATAATAATTTCAGTTGCATTTGATCAGTACCTTGTGTACGAAATGCATACATTATGTTTTTTAGATTCACTTTTTTATTGAAAAATTGCTTTAAATAATTTTATTCCAATTACATAATCAGGTCAAACCAAATATTTAAATAATTTCATATTCAGTATGAGTAACTGTTGGTCAAACATTTAATATAAAAAATATATATTATCATTGATAACTTTTACAAGCTTCAATGACATGAACGAGTGTAAGTAGAATATAAATTTAAAAAAATCGATAGATTTGATTGATTAACGTTAATCAATTTTGAACGAATATAAATATATATTTCATTACACTTTCAATCCAATAAAAGAAAATTATAATAAGATACCTAAAACATGATAAAATTATTGAAACAATCATAGCCATAGAAACATTTAAGGCTCTAGCTTGTTTGAACAATTTTACTATCAATATGAACTGTCAAACAGATATGCCTAAAAATATGTATAACCATTGAACACTAATCCAACAATACACAATAAGTCAATAATGGAAAATTTGATCAGGCCGTCGATTCATTCAGTGTGCTTAGCAATAACGCGGATCTCGAAATTAAACTGAGGGGAATTCTCCAGTCTACGATACTACAATGCAGTAAAATAGTACTACGACTCACTACGATCGTAGCAGACTCATAGCAATCGACGTTTAGGCTATTTCTATTTGCGTACTTCTAGCACGTACGACTCGTAGGGGAAATCGAGCGAGAAAATCGATTGTATGGGTCGCGTCATCAGTCTGTGGTACTTCTACGTCTTCTACATACATAAATTCTCGTCTGAAGACTATAGTAAATATGGTCTCCCTTGCGAGTGATTCCCCTTATCACGAGGAGTCACCTTCAGGACGACCTACGCGTACAACCTCTGAAGAGCATAAAATTTTTTGATGATATAGCGAAACGGCGGCGCAGGATTTGCAGTCTAGAAAGTTCAACGTTTTGTAGGCGAGATAGGTCATATTTTTGGATTTGAAATCGAATTTGGATTATCGTATTCTTTCTTCGATGTGTAAAAATGTTGGTTTTTGAGCTGAACGTTGCCGCGGAAATATATTAACGAAATGGTGGAAATATGCGGAAAGTCTATGGGGTGCATATTAATGATGCGAATTTATTACGTGGAATTTATTACTAAGTTTATTTATCGGTCTCTCTTTTTCTTTTTAAGTGACATTACTATTTTAAAATTGCTAAAAATTTACAAGGAAAACTGGAAGGTAACTTAAATTTTCGCATGATTATTTCGTGTTATCTATTTTATTGAGGAGTGTAAAGATATCGGCTGAAGATAATTTTTATCGGCTGTAAAATGTATACTTGTGACTAAGTATACTTTAATTTCAAATTATCTAACGATATTTCTTTGCTTTTCATATTAATATGAGCTTTCACCTTGTGACTGTTGCTTTTTCCACCTGAACTATCTGGAGGATATTCTAAAAAAGACACGACCTTTGTGGCGTTAACGAAAGAGAAAATAAACAATGGACAACCTTCGAGAGCTATTACAAGATTTTACGATGTTAACTCAGGGCATTAGATATTGTGTGTTCTATTATATAAATAAATAAGTATGCGCAATAAAATTTAAATCGTTAAAACTAATTGCAATCTGAAAGATGGGTATTCGCGAAATATATATATGTCCAACACGCAACTGTTTGGAATTTCTGATTTTCAGAAACAGCATATGTGCGAATAAACTATTTGTATTAATCCCACGTGTTTTTGGTAATGTGACTGTTTTATACACGTATTTGAAAAACGAAAAACAAAGCACTTACTTAGTCGCATTGATTCACCACTGCACTGCGGCAAGTTCACTGCATCATTTGGCTGTCGCGTTTTCCTGAAATTCCTTAAAATTTCCAAACAGCCTACATTGTATATAATGTATGAAAAAATATGCATTTTCCGCACTGAAATAATAACGTACTATGCCAAACCAGTTAATACACGAACGCGTTTTATGTGCTACCTCAATTTTTCATCGATTAACTTAATTAATATACTACATACATTCAGAATATTCGTTGGTGAAATATGTATCATTAAAGCTTAAATTATTATTATTATTCAGTTATAAGACAATGAACGAATACAAAGAAAAAAGATTATAAAAATAATCTGTGTTTAGAAACATTAAATGAGAGCACTTTGCAGAATGGCAATTAGCAAACATCGATAAGAAAATGGCCATATCGAAAATTTCCAAACACGCAGTTCAAAGATCTAACGTTAGAATATCGAAAATATTATTTCCAATCAAATACACAAAAACATATTTATTAAATTTTTAAAATATTCCACTACATTGTATGCACAGCGGAACGATACAAATTACGAATTAACCCATCGATGGTTTTATCGTGTTTTGCAAAAGCGAGGCTTTTTACGGCCGGAAAATTGAACGAGGGGAAAACTCCGCTTTTCCAAGAGACTAATGCAAATCTTGGCAATAAGCGCATAAAGTATTTTATTCTGTAGGCTCATATAATTCGGCTCCGGTCGAGTTGAATGCACTCAATGGCTATTTCCGGTGCAGTCGTTGCATTTTCCAGTGCACTGATACAGTTTAGCGCCTCTAAATTATACATTGGCCATTATCCGACGGTAATAATTGACATTTCAATATGTCGCTTTTTCATTATTTCATATATTGCACTGAACGGTCGATGAAGTCAACGCCGAACACCGCACAGTTCCGCAATTTATATGAATTATTTAAAAGCAGATAAAAACATTTTAACACTTGCACAGTGATGCGCATAATTAACATATTCAACTTTAGCAACGGAGAACGTGAAAGTATCGATTTAATGCTTGGTTTTTTATCGAAGATTTTTTTTAAATCCTAATTAGCGGCCCGATCAAAACGCGCATATTCAAACACAACATAGCTGTACCTATCGTGAATTAATTACGCCCGCTAAATTCGCAGACAAATTGAGCATTCACACAACGAGGCATTGTTTCGGCGCGTGAGATCGAGATCCAAATTCAAATCCGGCACAGTTCACGAAACACTCGAACAAATTTCACTTTCGAACCGTCGCATTCGTTTAACCTTTGACTTAATTGCATCCGAGCTAATTGCGCGGCGATCGAAACGGGAGCGTGTCGCCACGCAAAGGGCGAGCGCAATTAGTTTTTAATCAAGTTGAAAATTTCATACGACCGCACACGATTTTTTCGCATATTTTCGTGATGTCAGCGCATTAAAAGTGCGGCGGCGATGTTGCGCCAAAGTCATCGTTTGTCCGGATAATTTAACGTTCGAGACGAGGAGGCGCAGTTCGCGTGACGAAGTCGTAATGCGAGCGAAACACGTCGAGCTTTCCGACGTTTAATTTCGGATATTCGGCGTCCTGGGTTTTCCGGTAATTGGAAAATTCGATAAAAACGGCTCTCGAGGAGTTCGTACGTGACACGTGAGTCACCAGATTTAACAAGTTTCCCGGAAGGATGTCCACGCCAGATCCGTATTCAAATTTTGCACGTGTCTCCGGTTTTCTTACACTGTCGCGGTTTTCGAACTTTCGAACGAACCGGCTTCCTTGACACAGTCTGAATCGTAATGAGTTGAGTCGATAGTTCATAGAAAATGAAATTGTTCCGGAATATATAATAGACTCATATAAACAAAGATTCATTACACAATGCGATCGCTGAAGCCAGAAAAAATAAAAAGAAACTGCGTCTGCAGTACGATTTATATGACATTTCAGAAGTCATGCTTTTTTCAAAACAATGATTCACATCGTGTGCCAATTATACAAAATGAAATTAGAATAAGCGATAGAAAAATGAAAGGTATTAGTATGAGTAGAGAAGATCCAATATCAGAAATGAAAAATTCGAAACGCATAAAAACCTCAACGACTTCCTTTGATCAACGCAAGAAGGAAATTGTTGAGACGACCGATCAACAAATTAGCACGCACTAAAAAAAATAAAATTGCCCTCGAAACGAACGATATGACCGAATAAAATACGTCCGAAGGCGAGAAGCTTTGCGTCAACGGAAGAAGCTTTTGCATTTTGTCCAGCGTCCGTTTCCAAAATAGAAAGCTCCACAACTCAGATGCTAGATCATCATCACGAATGTTTTATTGCACTCGGTATATGCATATGTAAGAAATTCGCATCGCTTTTCAAAACCAATATTTTCAATGGATTTTATACTTTTGAGAACAGTGAAAAGAAGCAGATTTTGCTGAATGAACGATATATATAATAATATAAATAAGATCAAAAAGATATTTAAAGTACATTTAATGAGATCGACAAAAATAGAAGATCAAAGAAACCTTTATTCATGCGTATTTGTCAAATAAAGCATTCTTTCCAAGCGGAAAAATCGATTTTCGCGTATTTTAAAAAAAATAAGCACCTTGAAAATATACATCCACACATTGAATATCGCTGGAATAGTGGATAGTGTATATTTACGTGGCTGTTCGCTAATTTAAAACGCGCACGCGAACCGTGTGTGACACACTGTGCCGCTTCGGAACAATGTAAAGTTCGCGAAGTAATTTAAGAAGTTCATTTTTGGAACACGTTTCCCGGATGAAAAGATCCCGACGATAGATACGAGATCTTATGTGTGATTTTCATTCGTCGAGAAAAGCGTATGCATCAAAAGTCGGTATAACTGCTGGATTTTTCATGGAAGATAAAATTTGATTTGTTTGAAAATAAAAATATTTTTTTTTATTAAATAATAAAACAAACAATACACTGACAAAATATACGATTATATAAAAGCACAAATGACGATACTATTTTTAACGATTTATTTCCTGCGCTATAAGACTGCGTACACTTGTTCCGCTATCTATCTCATCTTGTCGTTATAGACTTACGTGGGGTGCATTTTCTATTCTATTTCCAAGGAATACGCTTTTAAATCTAAATTTGTACGATTCAATTTTAAATCCCGCCCATTCGACTTCGTTAAAAAAAGTAACGACGACGACATAGCTACGATACGAAAACATATCTAAAAATTTCACTTATAATATAAACTTAAAATTTACCGCTGATCATTTTTCATCTAGCCACAACCTATTCAATTAACTTTTACTCGGGAGTTACGTACGACAACAACCAACACTTCATCTTAGACGCCATAATATGCGCATATTCTTGCAAGACTGCACGTAAATAATAATTAACACGTCGTTAGTGACAAACAGGTTCTGCCAGCAACCGATTCGATTGATTGACGTGTTTCGACGTCGTGGAATGCACTTTTTTTACAATACCGTATTGTGTTGCAGCACGACCGATGATGATTACGATAATCGAAATGCACCGATGCAGCCGCGGGTCAACTTTGTCCGAGACCTTTTTCAGAACGATCGTTATCGAAAAAGGATGCATCATTAACCTTTCAGTGACGATGAAATTGATCATATAATCTAGTTTGAAGCATAAAGTTTTCAGTGCTAAATATAGCTTTATGAGATAATGACGAATTCATGCCTTATATAAGATCAATGGGTTTATATATTAATATTTATTTTCTGTTAAAATATTAACGCAATTTTAGGGTTGAATTTAAATCATGTTGCAATTCGATCAACCGGACGCGTACGCATGAGAGCTTTTGTACGATTTTTTTAATCGAATTTCATACAGACGACCACTGATCTTTTTGCATGATGATACTGTAAAAATATCAATGTTTCGAAAAAAGAAAAGTAAGCGGTCATTACCGTCAAAGCGTGGATACCGACGGGAAACCGTTTGTCTTGAATAATCGACGAATATTTCTGGGGAAGGTCACGACGTGGGCAAAAACTATACGTTTTTATTTTATTATTTATATTTATATATCGAAATGAAAAAAAAAAAACCACCCACAGATGTCAACGGTGCGTTTGTGGAAGTGGCGAAAGTTCGGAATCGCTCGGTCGACCTTCGGCAATTTGGCAATTATCCGCGAATCGCCAGACGGTCTTAATGTGCGACGTAAAAAATTTACACGAAAAAAAAAATAGAGGAATCTTCCGCATTATTGTGCCGTGGAAAACTTTTGACGCTATCGGGAAAAACTTGCGCATTTCCTTCGAATGAAAAGTTGTAAAAAAGTTTAGCGTGCGGTTGCGAGAGTGCAGGAATCATTTCGAAATCAACTTTGAATGCGTCGGTGAATATTCTGCTGGCAATGAAACCTTGAAGGGTGGTCGGAGCAATTCATAAATTCATCATGTCTGCAGCCTTCAATAGCGGCACATCGTAAAGTCTCTTTGTATAAAACAATAAACCTGCATCTTGAAAGTTGCCATTGTATCGTCACTAATAAAAAGTTAAGTCGACGACTTGTCGGATTACATTTCGAACTATGATCGATTTTAAAATATTTCTACAATCGATATTAGATATATATGTAGAAATATGTTTCATTGTATATCCGTCAAATAGTTTCAGAATATAAATGACGGAAATATTGAACCTTCGACACATCTATGGCCTTCATTTTACGGATTTCTATTCACCATACATCCCGTATACAGTCTTTCACGTAACATGTGTTGCGTGAAGATTTTCCATGTCCACAGTTATTGCCAATGTGGTTATAATTATTTCGCAGCGACAATGGGAGATGTTGACGACGAATATATAGTAGGAAATATGTAAATTTCGACGTACCCACTCATGTATATGTTAATCGTTTGAGATAGGTTATCTTTAGAATACCTGACCTACGCAATCGGCAAATTTACACAATTCAGAAAGCGACTCCGTTAATCTGGAAAGATTCAAACATCTTTATGGCTATGCGTGTGCTAGAAGCATGTCACGATCACGAAATTAAATATGATTTGTGCGAAAATCGTGTAAATCGATTTTTTCCGCAGAGCTTTCTTTTGATGATTTGGAATTGAGGCAGTATTTACGGCCGCGCGCCGTTATCTTTCAACTCCTACGAATCGGCGATATATACTGTGCAAACATTAGGAAAATCAATCAAAATGTTAACCCATGCGATACCGGACGCGATTCACTTAGCGATAGACGAACGGTTCGAACGAGGAGTTGATCCACTTTTTAGCAGACGGTCATTATCTCATTACATTAGAAAAAGTCTGAGCGGCGCACGAAAAAAAAGTATTAATATTCTTATGGCATAACTTCTTTCGAAGCAACTTTCTCTCGGTCGGCCGCATGTGGAACTGTGACCAAGGCATATTAAATAGCAAATACCTAACCACTTTTTGCACTGGCTTGCATATTTATTTTAATGAGCTACCTTCTTACATTATCGGCCCCGAGGACACTGATAGACACGGCTGGAACTTCGGACCTTCCTGTTAATGATTCTGCCGATTGTTAGAGATGTTTGAAAAATGAATGATTTGCCAATGCAAATATTAACACATTGACTTATCGTTGGTCAGATGAAAGTTTCGCGCGAGTAGCCGTCTATTGTCTCCTTATAAATTACTATTTTATCGCTGCTCTCAATCACTGTCTTAGATTTGAATTTTTTCGAAGTGAAAAATGAAGCAATGAAATATCCCATTATACGAAGCAAAGAAAAAACAATAATATTTGAATATAATGAAAAATGTATGAAAATCAAAGGAGGATAATTTTCAATATTACGTAAGGCAACTCGAACCGAAAAAATATTAAATCATACATACAACCTACACTGGCTAATATTAACGGTCATAATTGCATTAGTAAGAACTACCCACAAGAATTGACCTAGTTAACCGAAGCTGGACCGACGTTGGAGATATCTTCCCGGGAGAGACGATTTAATTATTTTTAAAATATCCAGCTGTAGTTCTTCACATTGGTAATAGTTTTATTTGTAATTCATATAATTACTAAAATCGAATTTGACATTTCGAAACTATTATTTTTAACTCGTATAATATTTAATTATTTTCGATGACACGAAGTATATTTAAATTTATTCATCAATAATTTTTCTATAATATCCACCGGATATTAGAAGAGATTAAGGCGTGATACACTTCCACACAAATCTGTCATTATCGTTCCTATTCCGAGCGCATAAAAATGTCAATTCGAACGAAACCAAACGATCCAACAATCTTATATTATACCCGAATAAACGTCACACACAAAAATCATAATAAATTATGTATTTCGATAGTCCGTCGGCGAAAACGCGTCGAACTTCCTACAATTTACTTTCTAATCACGACTGCCTCCTACTGAAGCGCACGTATCACACACACAGAGCGCAAAAAGTTCGATTATAACAATCGGTGAGATTCGTCCGATGTCACAACGAAAAACAAACGGGAAAAAGCCCGCCATCGATGATCAGCCTTGTTGTGTTTTCACTCTTCACCAATTTCACAATTGCGTCGTCCGGCCCGGGGAATATCTGGCCTTAATTACCTGCCACACACTCTTGGCGACGTTTGTCAATCCACCTATAATGATCGTTTTCTGACTCGTTTTTTTGTACGACCGTTAAGACTATTTTTTATTTTTACTTCTGGCATGGTGCTACGTCTACTGGTTTCGTTTTGAACCGAACGAGACAATGGGCGCGAGACGTGGGAAGGACTCGCCCAATCGGGTCGAGCGATACCTCCCAAAATAAATTTGAAATTATATGTATGTGTGTTTGAAGTCGACAATTCAGTCTTGTCAAGCGCATCGGTTCCCATAGATATGATATAGAAAATTTAATTTTTTTAATGAAATCACAAAAAACTTTGTTAAATAAAGAACGTAATATATAATGTGATGATATGTCATATTTTTTTAACAGAAATATTCGAATTATTGATTTAATCTAATTTACTTACATAGTGCAATGATCGATGCGTCACGAACCGTTTCATCCTGAAAAAGAAAGAAGAAAAAAGTCAATTTCGTTCTATTCAAATAAGAATGCTCATTTCTTCTTGTCCTGGAATTCGACATGGAAAAAATATAATCAATCAGCAAATGAAACGCAAATATTTGATCAATGGAACCTCTTGTACGTAAACTTTGAACACTCGACGGTACAATCACACCGTTCGGCTAGAAAATTTATAGACTCTTCGAGAGATCGGCAGACTTCATTGTTAGCGCGTAAAAGGCGGACTACATAAAAAAAATAACAAGCCATAAAGTCGCCGGGCCGACTTGTAAAACATTCGACTTCAGAATTTCCAGACCTCCCGAGATATAATCGGCAACACAATCGATATATTAGTGAGTCACCTTGTTGCGCCACGGCATGGCAACTAGTGTTGACCTATAGCTATTAGCAATAAATCAACGAATCTCGTTTTATAATACCGACACACACGAGCGGAATACGGTTCGAATCTCGTATATAACCGTTTTTTCTCGCCGTATCCACAAAGCACCCGCTTCATATCTTTCTAATCGTTATAAATCGCGAGTGTATGAGTGTGTAATATCGTGTGTATCGAGTTTTGCTGAAAAAAATAGATCCTGTTTCGAAAGCTCGAATGCCGTTAAATGCGTCGAGCAAAAAAAGAAACTGTAAAAACTTTCCATCCATGCCTGTCCGAATTGACATTTTTCTATGCATCTTTTTTGTTGTGTATACATGAATGTTATAGTTGAGGATCGTTTGATTTATAATCAGTCTGTGAATTGGGGACTAGGATTTATTGCATTTTTTTAAATTGAGTTATAAAAAATGTTAGATAACGTATTGTGATTATAATGGAAATGCGGAAAATCGCAATGGCCTCAAGCCCGTTTCAGACATGTAAATATATGAAAATATATTACAATGTTAATGTTATAAGAAATTTGGCTTATGCTATACAACAAATATGTTAAAATAATGACTACATAAAATTTATGCTTTGATCTTGAATAAAAAATTACGAACATAAATTAACTAAAGTGTCGACAATATCGAGCAATTCTCACGAGCGTTTCACAATGATTTTAAATCTAATTGATTTACATAAAACGGTTGATAGTGATAACATGCATAAAACATTAGACGCACGTCCTTCAAAGAAATTATTGAAATCGCAATCGTGTCTGGTTGATTGACCTTTTCCTCACACATTGATTATCAACAAGTGCCATTTGGACACGACGCGCGCGACGCGGCATTTGCTCCGAATTCCAAACTTCAAGGAAAACGCCAAAAGTCGCCAATGCGTAACGTTTTTATCTCCAATATTGCCAAATTTGAAACCACGCCTTCTACGGTTAAATTTTCGCAAGAGTTATATACAAGATTTTCTGCGAAGCGTTAGAAATCACGAGAATGGCGCGGGCGAGGTTTTCTCGGAAAGGTGGAAACCGCACATTTTTCCTCGTGGGCTCAAAGCGAAGGTGCTTTAGCGAAGTCTAGAAGTCAATTTGCGGTTTCGGACGCTGGTCCAGTTGGAAGCTGGCCCAACCAGAGACTCGTTATGCGATCGGAGTAAATATTGAATCGATTCACTGTTTGATGCCTAACGAGCCGTCTGTCCCAGAAACGATCCGTATTAAAAAAAAAGTATTTGTGTTGGACGATTGTTTTAAAAGTCGTAACTAACCATGTCGAAAAATTCTGGCAAGAAATAAAAAGAATTGGAAGCGCGCGCGCGAAAAGCTCGAACGAATTTAGACATGAACGCGAGGGAAGGCCCATTATGGTAAACCCGTATTCGTTATTCGAAGAAACTAAACGCAAAGAGCTTTCGCCGTTTGAATGAATGAATCAATCATGGAAACCGGTATGATGGTCCCGAGAAAAGCTACGCCGACTTTGCGTGAGTCATCGGCAAAAAGTTGAATGTGTACCGAGAAAAGGGTTTTAGTAACAAGTGGATGAATGAATGAGTCATCTATGCATGAAATTGCGAAACCGATTTCCGAATCAGCTGGTTCCGGTTCGTTTTAAAAAAATTCCAGAAAACGAAACTATGATTCGTTCTCGCAAATGTCACGCGGCCAATTTTTTGTATGGTTCTTAAAAACGGCATTCATCGTCGGCGCCATCGGTTTTTTAGCGAAGTTTTTTCAAAATGAGTTGTAACGATACCGCATATTTGCAATGCTACGTTTGCCAAATTGTAAAGGGAAACGTAATCTAGAAATAAACCAAGATGCGTCAGAAACAAAATACATATAACAGAGCGCGCTTTTGCGCATTCGAACTCATTCATTTTCAGTGAATTGTGTTCGGAGGTGGCAACTGCCAACTTTTTTTGTGCGTTTTACGTGTCTTATGCGTTATGTAAATACTCACACGCTCGGCGTGTGAAGCTACATTGTAAGATCTAATATAATTCTAACAAGTCCAAAGTTAGAAAGTGAAAGTTGTCAAGTGCAGATCGATGCAAACTCCTATTATGCATATCTGAAAACAAAATAATCCTAAAATTTCGTTAACGAAATCATAACACGATCGATTATAAGTACAAGATATTCTTTCAATACAAATATTAAATCGCATTGGTATGTCAATAAAAAAAATTGTACTCACGTACAAACGTATGATACACATCGTCGTATAAATATTTAATTTTTGCATGTCTAGAATAAATTACAATTAAAGCCGCCAAGCATTGCCAAATGTGAACATAATAATTATGAACCGAATGCTAATTTTTCCAGCATAGCAACAGCGGACATATTCCACATTTTGACGCGTGAACATTTTTTTTCAGTCGTATACACACGTGATGATTAAAAATGATAAGTTGACATGTAACCCAGTTCGTACGTTCTTTTTTTAATTCGAATGTAAATGAAGAGATGTTTCAATTCTTTCATTTGGAATTCGTTACGGAATTATGTAATTTGAGAATGTCAATTATTAAGCTAGACGACGAAATTGCAACTCAGAATTAATTTATAACGAATGAATTGATTTAATTAAAATAAGTGAATGAAAAAAGCGGAAGGGAAACGAGCAAGTAAACGTGTTAAGTACGATCGTTGCGGGAGATGAAAAATTCTCAGTTGAATGTTTAAAATATAACTTACAGCTCCCTCACGGAGAATTTTTTCGAAAATGAAATGCCGAAGACATAAGATATGAAAATAAATTGAAAATTTCAGGAAAATATTTAAACGAAAAATTATCAAAAACAAAATTACGTATCGAAAATCCCACAAATTATGACTAATACCATCATGAAACGTTTAAATAGAACATCAACAACACAGCGCGATTAAAATGCCCATACATAAAGCCTCATGTTGAAATCAAATGAGTCACACAAACGAACTCGTTAACGACTTTTAGCGATCTCCGATTAATTCCCACAAACGCGAAACAATACAAATTTCCACGACAGATACAAACGATAATCACCGTGGACTCGAACCGAACAAAATCGTGCTTCTGAATCGAAATTCCTTAATTAAATCCAACCTCTTCGGAAGCCACGGGGGGATTCTCATTAGAGGGATATTGCCGACATTTTCAATGAGCACCAATTAATTCTATGGGCACTCATCGACGTCGAAGGTCGCCGGTAGTTCTTGAATTTGTGCCATTTCGACGTCGACGACCGAGACGTCGGTTTTTCATTCATGAGCGTCGCGACGCCAAGCACGTGACGGATTCTTTAAGTACGCTTTACTACTATGGTTCAGTAAATCTCAAAAGATTTTTCGAAAAATATAATTTATTAAAAAAAATCTTTGGATAAGGGTGAAAATTCTGAAAAATTTAAGAAAGGTCTTAAACATGAAACAATATTCATAATAGATCTGTGATAATTCGTTAATTTGTAATTTTAATATTTAAATCGTTAAAATTTTCAATTAAGGAAAATGTCCTGAATTTTGATGGTATCAAAAAAGCATTGTTTTAAAATGAACATTAATATTCTGTAAGAGATCATGATACGATGTAAAACTTTTAGTATATGGAATAAAAATGTATAGAATTATGAAACAAACCTTGGTATTAAACCTATTGAAAGGCGAGGATTTCACATACCATATCACGTACGTCGAAATTTTATAGCCATTGGCGGCGATTCGTCAATATCAAATATAATTTATCTGGTATGACTTCACACGTACTAGTTAATGTGCGATTTATTTAAATTGTAAATTCGATATAGCCTTGCCGAACGGAAATGGTAAATTACACGGGATCGCCTCTAGAAAATTTTGATTGCCGGTTTATCATCTTCATAACGTGCGTTTTGCAAATTAATTTAAGTACCGACAATTCATACGACGGAAAATTATAATAACTACATCTATTACGTTGAAATATATATATTTGCCATTAATATGCATCGAACGAAAGTACCATTGCGAACCACCATTGTACACATCACGTCGTATTATATAAACGACGCAGCGTGGGTTAGCAACAGGTTTTTTAATTCGCAGCCTCTGCAAAAGAAATGGGTCAAGGATTATGTGTGTAAAGAATACGTGTACGCGCGTCATTGAAATAAATTTATGGAGCGTTTCATGAAAAAAAGTTTGATAACTCAAAACGAGTATTTCATGACCTTTGTCTACAAACGGCACTTTTTTTTATAAACTCGATTATTGAAACAAAAGTGAGACAAATCCGTGAGGAAAATCGAGCACGTGCTGCACGGTGTTGTGTCGGCGATTTTCAGGCTGACAGTGGTTCAAATGATCCATTCGTGACTGCACGTTGCACAATGTGCAACACCTACGCGAGGTTTTGACATCCGCGGAAGGCGTGGGAATATAAAACCGTCGTTAATTTATTACCGTTAACGTTAACGCCGGTGCGAAAGTTGAACCGGCACTGTGCCATATGGAGAATTGGAGAATCTTCGTGAATTTGGGAAAATGGTGTAGGTCTAGAGTTGTCTATTGCAGTATGTAGGTTTCGTTGAAATACCAATGAACTTCGAACAATAGGGCGAAGCGCTTTTTACGCATGTCTTTCGAAACACTTTCACGTATGTTGAAAATCACAAAGGAAAACAAATCGATAAGAATATCTTCGACTTCCTACATCGGGTTTTGATAGATTTTATTTTGATCGGTTTCGTGGGAAACTGATAAAAATGTTGAACGTAAATGAATTGTTAAAACGGTTTTAACAGGATCGTACGTTTTATAGAAAGTAATTAAAGTTCTATTGATCGTTTGACACTAATAATCATTTGGTTCGGTGAACTGTGTGAGAATTTGTAGTACAAAGAATTGAATGAAGCATAAAGATGTCAATATATTGATTGACGGACGAACAAATTTGTCTCACTATAAACTCAAATTGAAAATTCGATGAAAACTATAAGTTTTCATAATTCGTGTCATAGCTCTATTTTTTCCTTTGTGTATAATTTCACTCTTTCCCCATATAGTTTCCGCTATTGATTCGATAATAATTATTCAGGTTAATGGACTATGAAACCTACTTGTCAGTTTTCAATGTAACAAATTAAACAGAAGAAAAAAGCTTCGCTTTATCGATCATCTACAAGTGTTCGTTTTTGAAGTTGGACAAAAGGAACTATAATTAATTACAAAAATCAATAGAGTGGTGAAAAAAAACATTAACGTCATATGCGTATTGAAAAGTCGCATTTTGTAACGTATTGCACAACTAGCAGACGAATGGCGTAATAATGAAAAAAAGTGTATTGCGCAATTTCAGATGCGACTATAATTACAATTCCATTATGGTGAAACATTTTCGTCTGTGATTCATGACTTTTCATGTATTGAAAATTTTATGTTCCATAGTTCAGGCGTCCTGTTCCCCACATTTTCGTGAATATTTCATTTCGTTTCCCCCAAAATTTTTGACGCAATTAGAACATTCATCGGTTTACCTGTGAAATTTCCACGTTGAATTCAAATATAGAATATGATATTAATGGCGTAGGCAAGAAAAAATAATCGAAAGTGTTTAATGAATTTTTATTGAACGTTTTGTAGGCGGTTTCGATTATGATGATTACGTATGCGTAACGCATTACGGTTCAAAAACGCTACAAGAGCACGTACCATAAATTATTATACGTGTATTTGAAATATTAAGACGAATATGTTAATGGTTAAAATCATCTATTCCCTGCCCTCGTAGTAAATCAAATTAAGATTGTAAACCCATCGCTAACATTGTACCCGTATATTTTAATAATTAGATAGATACCTGAAACTTTGTCGTTTTCAGCTAGCTAAGCGGTTCTGAAATGAAAAGTTGTTGTAGAACAAGCAGTATGTGTTTATATTACAATAAGTATAATAAAAAAAAATTTCAAAATCAGATAGTACAAATATTTACCGAACAAATATTATGGTTACATTTTGAAAATTGAATTATAAACCAGAATACGTTCATACACCATATTATTTTAACAACTCAACAGTTAATGCGTCAAACACGTCAAACCACGATTTAAATTGCACCCGAGAAGAAAGTGATCCCTCGATGTTTGCAAACCGAAATTTTTTACTGCCCCCCATATAAGAAGCGGACCAGTTTTTTCAATCCGCAGCCGACATTTACGCAACCTCCTCTCGTTGCAAATTGAAAATTGATCTTAGCCACAAGGTCCGACGGAGAGGCCCCGTCAATTTTACAAACTACAAAACATCGAAAGCTCGATCGCTCCAAAAGGGCCGACACACGCGCTTTTTTCCCATCCGATTTCGGTACGATCCTTCGAAAGTATCGGCGGACAAAAAATCGGCGACGGCCCACGTTCGTTTTTCCCACGCAAAATCGCGGATTAAACGAAAGGTGGTATGTTGATGGCTGCGACGATGACAACGACCGAGGAGGAGGTTCTGGTCGTCCTGGAGCCGAAGGTAAGCGATTCATATATAGTAAAGCGGCATACTGGGTGAGAGAACAATCGCTTTTTTCCGTGGGACGTAGGTTCATTCATGCATACGTTGAGCGCGCGAATTCGTAATAAATCAGAGACCTGAATTCTCTGAGTTTTTTTTTTATCGAAAAGAGACCGATGAACCAAAGTCGCTCTAAATATAAATATAACAACATGCAAAAGGAAAGAGCGCATTTTCAGACTCCGGTACGAGTAAGTTTTCGTTCGCGTTGCTGACCGTTCGTTCGTTTTATTGCCAAAGTCAAAAGTTCGGCGAACGCTGTTAGTTTTCGGAACGAAATCGTCGAGTTTTAAAAGCCGAAAACTTTTAGGTGGATGTGTACGCAACTTCGCGTTGAGTCACGAATGTATTATTATTGAATATACAACGTCAATCTTTCCATTGAACACGTTGTATGAATGAATTCAATCGTGTGTATGTGACCTATTGTGAAAATGGTACATTCGAGTGATCTAAAAATATTTTGATTTGTTATAAAAACATGCAATTAGATGCGTAATTGCTTATTAAAGACTGCAAATAATACGGCAACGCTATTGATTGCAACCGAGTTCTTTCATAAATGTGTTATTAGGATTAAATTTTGCGGGTACGCGAATTTTTATGCGCCGATCGCTAATATAGAAATAATAAGAACACGAAGGTAATATTTTTTGAGTTTCGCAACAAAATGTATCGAACAATTTTTCTTTGCAAAAAATGACGTGTATTACACTAGTTAACAGTCAATGCGTTATTTATTATGCATATGCTATGCATTGTTGTGTAATTTGTACGAAAAAAACTGCATGCGACTCTTGTCTCTGAAAAAAATTGGGTCGTTTTTAATATATTCAAATAAATCTACTTTCTAATGATAAGTCGTAGGTGCACGTTTAAAAATCCGTTAAACCACCCACCCGCTTTTTGTTTGATACCGATTTGCACGATATAAATTATGCGTGTAACAACAAAGCAGCCCCTAAATTACGAGCGAAATTGATCTATTTGAATTTCGCAACGACTTTCCATATAAAATACTTCATGGTGGGTTTCAGCGACATCAGCACAAAAACCGATACGTATTCAAATTTTCGCGAGCCACCAATGTCATCTGGAGCCAACCTCGATGACCCTTGTTGAGTCATCAGACATTGTGTTCATTCATAAATTCACATGTGTAACATGTGCGACGAATACGTTTCAAATGGAATAGCCAGTTGTTGTTAACAAGCGGGTTGTGGTTCCGAAAAATGATATACATTTTGCCCAAGTATCCTTTTCGTTTAGTGAGACGTGAAAAGTGCTTTCAACTATTTACAACTTCATAATAACGTACCTAAGAATATTTCTAATGGAGAATATTCTTTTGTAGCTTCATCGAAAGAAACTTTTGAATATTAAATTACAAATTTGAAGTGTACTTTGTTTTTTAGTGTTTGCATGATATTATATACCATGCAAAAATGATATTTAACATTCTTTTTTAAATAATAATTTTTGTTGCTAAGGCTTTAAAAACGAGAATCTTATTATTTTTAGTAAAAAGCGTAGGCAGTTCGTTGAATTTGAAAAATTTCGGTATGTTAATAACGAAATTCACTTTCATTATTAATTGACGTATAATTAGAATATTTTTAGCGGACCTTTTTGATGTTATTTGTCGAATGAGCCACAAAAGCGTAAAGAACGGTATTTTGTTAATGAAAATGATTGAAATCATTTATTCCAAAAAATTCTTATTCAACTTTGACTCTAAAATATGTAAAAGAAAAATTACAAATAAAAACGCGTGGGAAATTTACAATCGATGTTTGAAAATAAATTGTGAACGCTTCCATTGTTCGATTCGCAAAAAGGTCAAAATCCATCGAACACAAGGACTTTTGCTAATATGCATTATAACATCTTCGCGGAAAAGGCGATAGGAAACATTTTCAAACAACCGAAAAGTACACAAAGCCAAGCTCATAACTCGCCACAACTATTAAAACGAAATTGATTTCGTAACGTCCATATTTTAACCGTGAATTAGACCGTAAAATCGTGCATATTGTTGAACTGCGATCCCAGAGAGAGTTACGCGTTTAAATTGATGATTACACTATGCATAATACGCTTTTCGAAAAAAAAAAAAATTGTATCCGATTGTGGCAACTCGAAACGTGAACAGAAAGAAAAACGCACGCACGTACACACCCGAGTAATTAACGATTAAAAAAATGATTTCATATCGATTTGCATATGCATGAGATGCAATCCGGGATAGGTGAGCGCACCACGGTGCATTCGACCCTACGAATTATAATATTTAGGCTTGTATTAAATTGATATGCATCGATATAGCTAGTATTTCATGCGTAATGTGCCCGGAGTTAAAAGTGTTGAAATTTGCCTCTTGTTTTTTTTTTGAATACGTCTAATAAATCAACTTGCGACTCGAAAATTAGCATAGTATTGTAATTAAGTAATTTTCTAATTTATTATGCATAATTTTTAATTCGGAAAAAATAAATTCAAAAATGTTTCGATAGACTTCATACATGCTTACACGTTCGCGATGCACTAAAACTGCAAAAAAATAATAAAAAAATACAACATGTGTTCATTTCAGTGGCGGATTTGACTGTAGGCGGTAAAAGTTTTCGTTTCGGGGTTCCTGATTTAGCATTTTTGAAAAATAAATTTTTCATTAATTATTATAGTTTTTCTATATCAATCCGATAGATATAATGAAATTCGAATAACTTTTTAAAGAAAAGATTTCTTGATATTGTCACGAGCAAATTTTATTTTATGAAATGGCCCATTTGTTCTTTATCTTATTTTGTTTGTGCCATATCAGGCCTAGACAAAATAAGATAAATTTGTGTCGTTTAGCAGGATAATCACTGAAACGTGATCAGTGATCACATTTCAGTGATTATTCTGGGGAACAATAAAAACTAGTTTCCTGTTGCCTTCTTCACTTTACCTTACGAAACTGACTATTATGTATCAATGAAAAAAATCGCGATTAGAATTCTAATAATCTATATATATAAAAATGGATTTTTGTATATTATACATCGTTTCACTCCAACACTGTTCGACTGATCACTATAAAAATTGGCATGTACAGTAATCCTCCTATAATATCAAGATAGGTTTGACGTTATAGGGGGGAATTTAAGACATCAATAAATGAAAAATTTTCATTTTTATTTATTTTTTTGGATATTTTTACGAGTTAATTGTTTTTTTTTTCAAATACATTTGAAAAAAAAATTGAATTTAAATTCATTTGAAAAAATTAAGTTATAGAGGAGATTACTGTATACGTGTTTTTTTGTATCATTAAAAAAAAAACGGTATGAAGAGTCGAAGATCTGTCGTTTGTTGAATTAAGTTGCCTTGTTACGCAACTCATAGAATTATATCAAGCTGTTATATTACTGGCAGGACAACGTCTGCCGGGTTCAGCTAATAATTTATAAATCTTTAACACCTCGAGCCTCCAGAGAAATAAACACGCCACTGGTCGATATCGACCCACGAACGGAACTCTCGGAACAGCTCGAATTCCCGAAACGAACAAGCCCGCCGACGTCCTGATTACAACCAGCCGAAATTATCGCGAATTTTCTGCAAAGGACTCGAAGGAGTTGCGTACGCATGGCGACAGGATGTCACCGAGCGCGCGTCCTCGGCATCTGAGGTCATCCGGCACAATGACGTCGTCGGGATCTAAGCAATTTCCAACATCAAATTGCTACGCAGCCAACGAAGCGTGTTAATCTTTGGCGTACTGCTGCGGCTACAGATTGACCCAATGATCGATGGTCGACTGTCCACGGGAGCGATTAACCCTTCGGACTCGTTAGTGGTGTGTCGTTTATTACGCGCGATAGGGCTGGCGATTGTTATTTTTTTTTTTTAATAATTAATCAGTTCATAAATTTTGGGGTGCTAATACAACGGACGGACGCTAACGTATCGCTCGAAAACCAACAGTTTGTGGTTTAAAATAAGTATCGCAATCGCTCGATAGATGGACTGCCAAAGTGACAGCTCGCAATCGCGTATATATCTCGGTGG
>JAOXNN020000065.1:197131-210862 GCA_028571205.2 Hydropsyche betteni | reverse complement strand
CGTTGGGTTTCATGGGGATGGTCCCCTGAAAAGATTCAGCCCCCTTTAATTAAGAAAAAAGTATGAGAACCCACGGTTCATGTTATTTTTCGAATTAATGATAAAAATATGAGCATGTTTATCCTCACGTACAAAATTACGTTCAACGAACGTGAGCATAAACACACTCATATTTATATCATTAATTCAAAAAATAACATGAACCATAATATTAAACATCACAATTGGAAACTGTCCAAATTGCAACAAAAGTATTCTACGAAACTCAAAAAAAAAATCTGCAATTTCAACATCTAACTCCAATCGACACACATATCAACACTCACTCGGCGACGAAACATCCTCCGAACAACATCGCCATGTTCCGGGCGTCAATAACAATACTTTTCTGCATCGGAACGGCTTTCGGCAACATAATATGTGAGTCCAAAATAAAAACAGCGAGGAACTCGGTGGTATGTACGGCCATCGTGAGCAAAATCAGTACCGACGTGATAGTTCCTTCAAATCACTATAATGCCTCCGACACCCTCGACATCAGCAACTGTTATGTGGGAAGCTTCGTCAGTAGGCCATTCGAGAAATTCAATAGGGTCCGAGTGTTGGATTTGTCTAAAAACAAATTGAAGGTAATAAACTACGACATGTTCAAAGGACTCGAAGAGTTGATCACGCTAGACTTGTCCATGAATGATTTGAATCGCGTTGAAAGATGGGCGTTTTCGCCTTTGAATAATTTGTTGAACCTAGATTTGTCGAGAAATTATTTGGATACAGATTTGAATTTGTTGGAACCACTCAAAAAATTGAAGACGCTTGCAATAGGCGAAAACATAGGGTTTCTGTTGAAAAATTTGAAAAACGCAAATCTCACGGCTTTGTCGACGCGGGATATCAATTACATCGGAATCGATGACTACAAATTCGATTTGAAATATTTGGTACACTTGGACATATCCAACACAATGGGAATCGTCCAACAAGGCATTATGAGAGACAATCTAGAATATTCCAGAGACCTCGTCCATTTGAACATGTCCAATGTGAAATTGAATAAATTGAACATCAAGCATCACCCGAAGCTCCAAGTCCTCGATGTATCGCACAACAACCTGAAGGTAATCGAAGATGCAACGTTCTATGACTTTGAACATTTGAAAGATCTAGATCTGTCGTGGAACAAGATTGAATGGTTGCCTAAAAATATATTTCTAAATACCAAGCTGGTCCGTTTAAACTTGGAAGGAAACCAAATCGATGAAAAAGGATTGATCAACGTGTCACAGTTGCTGAATTTGGAAACGTTGATATTGAGCTACAACAAGATAAAAGTTTTAGACAAAAGGGTTTTTAACGGCCTTAATAAACTAGTGGCTTTATACTTGAACGGTAACCAAATCACAACCATCACGGACGGAGTTTTCAATGACTTTTTATTCCTCAGACTTTTAGACCTCGGAAACAACCAATTGACAGAGCTAAACCCGGCCGCCATCAGCAATACTAATTTAGTGTTTTTGTATTTGGACAACAACCGTTTGAAGACTGTATCGAAAAAAATTGTCGATATGAAACACTTGGTTATTCTTTTTTTGCACTGCAACAACATCGTTTCGTTGCCAGAAGACATATTCAATATTCCGGACGAGTCGCTTTTGAAGACGGTCACGATTGACAACAACCCTTGGAGTTGTGGGTGTTTGAATAACATGATGACTTCGCAGAATAACATCCAATATATTTACGACTCGTTCAGCGATGGCAAATCTGTGTCTTGTATTGTAGGGGAAAATCCTGATGATTGCACTTCAGTTTTGACCAACAAAAAGATGTATTATTGGAGGATGAATAATATGCATTCACCCAATGCTTGCCAAAGAGATTCGTGGAAACCGTCACCATAACTAGGGATTCTAATAGCGGTATTACCGAGACTGGTAGTACCGTTTTTTGGCTATAATTCTGCCTTTGTTACTACCGGTGTTGCACAAAAGATTTCCTTATAGATATCAACATAAAAGAAAAAGTTATTAAATTGCTCTATTGATTAAAATATTGTGTCTTATGTTTAATTGAAGTTAATATTACTTTGATTTTATATAATATTATATGTTTAATGAAAAATTCATTATGAATATAAATTGGATTAAATTTTGGATATTGAAAGAATTTCCTTTTTTATTTCAGTCAAACAAATTTATATGAACGTATTTTTGTACAGCTTTTACATTCCGAATTCAGCCTTTTGCCAATTAAATTCGACCCTTTTCAAATCAAATTCCACCATTGGATTTTTTTATATAATGTAAGTTTTTATAGATTGTGGGATTCAAATATATTATTTAGAAAAAAGTATTAGTTTAGGCAGTAAGATCATTCATAAATATGTTTATATTTTTGTTATTTGTAGGAAAAATTTGTAAAAATCGTCAACTGAGATTAGTCAAATAAAGAATAGATTGTATTTTATTGATAACTATGACAATAGTCTTAATAGTATCTACTTTTTGTCGGTTAAATTTGATTTGAAAAGGGTTGAATTTGGAGTATAAAACCTGTAAAGAGATTAGATCAAGCAAATATTATATTTCAGACTGTTTTCAGACGTTTGTCCAAACGACGCAAGTACCCACGACTCTAGCACACATAACATTATAAAACCGAGCATAGAACACAATCCACGAAAAATTTCGAAACAGTCTGATTAAAATAAATCACAAAGCTTTAATTGGATCGTTAAAACATCACGTAGCCCTCCAATTATTCTAAAACTTATCGTGTGCGCTATTGTCGATGTGTGCTATGCTAGTGTTCTTTGGGTGAACATCTGGAAATCGGTAAATTATTGTTTTAAACGAATAGATTCAAAATTCATATTATGTATTACGTAAAATAAGCCAAAAAGGCGTCGCAGGCGAAATTTTCCTCCAAATGTTTTATTTAATCAAACATGAAACTATCAATTTATTTATTTTATTTGTTTTTTTTTTTTTAATATTTCCGCATATTTAGAAAAGTAACAGAGCGCGTTTCGGCTTAGAAAAAAAGATTATTGATTATTGATGTTATTGATTATTGTTACTGATTATTGACTTACTGATTATTGTTGTTATTGATTCAACATCACGATCAATCCATCAACACAAAACCCAATTTCATTTGTTAAGTTAGGTTAGGTTGGGTTGGGTTGGGTTGGGTTCTATTTTGTATAGAAATAATCAACTAACGTTTAACATCAAAACTTAGATGCGAATGTGTGCGTGAACATAGAGTACCAACTTAAAACTTATAACTGGATTTGTATGTGTATTCGTTTCACCGTTTGAGAGGTTGATACGTTCATGGATGGTAAGCGACTTTCACCTGATTCTGACCGTTTAATTTAATGTCAATTAAATTTTGATAAATAGGGTAAAAATTCTGTCCAAAATCGTATTTCAATTCTGACCATTTAAATAGTAGCCTACTTTTTTTAGCACTACATCACTGATAATAATACTAGTGAATAGGGATGTTATGGATATGGAATTTCAGTTTCGGATATGGATACGGATATAGGTATAACATTATATCAGTTTCGAATACAGTTACCGATATGAAATTATTTCGGATACTAGTTTCGGATACTTTCGGTTATGGATATTAGAATTTTAAAATTATAAAAGTAAAATACAAATAACAAGATTTGACTTTTATTTCTAGTCTATATTATCATTTGTATACAAAAATATAAAAAAACAAAATCACTCCTGACCATAGACAAAAGACGGCTCGGCCGGGAAAAACAAACGAAAACCTGCCATAACCTGTCATTTAGAATCTAAATTTTAAATTTTATCCAAAATAAAACCGAAACTTTTGTTACGGTTACGGATGTTTTTTAATTTCGGATATCCGATTGTTTCGGTTACGGTTACGGATATCCATAAGATCCCTGCTAGCGAACCACATTTTCAAATATCAAAAGAGAAATCCTTTTACCTGTAAACACTCCACATTATTCACAGTGGCAACACAGTTCGTAAACGTCAAAATTGCGGCCAGCGGCGCCGGTTGCAATGGCTAACCACTACGACGTGCCCTCTTGGTAATTATCGTTATCGAGTGCCGTCGTAATGGAGGCTCTGGACTTAATTGTTTGGCGTTATCCTGACGCGTTCGAGCCCCGTTCGGACCATCGAGGCTTCGTTGTTTCTTAACCTCGAAATGTTCACTTGATGTTTATCGGCGATTCTCGCTTAATGCTGGTTTATGTTTATTATGAACTAGTAAATAGGCCCGATGTTGTGGATCCGGCTGTGGATTTGTTAAGAAACGGAAAATGATAAAATGTGAAAACCCGAAATGTGTACCCGATTTGAATATTTAATTAATAAAATCAAAATAGTTCATTTGTTATTTCTTTGTGACTTATAGGCAAAGCCAGAAGCAGAGGCTACCCGATGCCCGTACTCGATTTGAATATATTTAATTAATAAAATCAGTTCATTTATTATTGTCACAATTACGACATATAGGTAAAACCAGAGGCAGTACGTAATAAGCATCATATTATGGAAGTTACGCATATAAAGACCATATTCGCGAGCGTCATCGAACAGACGAACACACAAATCCGCTAATATATATAGGGGATAGCGCGCAATAAAAAGCAGTATAAAGTGAGCATTAAAAACATTTGAAACGTGTAATAGAATGAATAGTTTGTGCATTTTAATGACAAGATAGGTGGAAACGTTGCCAGAATAAAGTCAAGGTCTACAGGCAACTGCAGACTAAATTTTAACAATTTTGTCAATGTTGATTATTTTTTAATTCGATTATATTATGAAAGTTCTAAATAATAGTCATTCGGTTGGTATTTCACCCTGTTCTAATGTACATACGTTTATTCGAGATATTTTTTCTAATTCACATTTTGTAATGTTCGTGCAAAATGCACACATTATTTTTTTAAATGCACACCTATTTTATTCAATGCACGTTTAAATTGTTCCCAAAATAATTTTAGTAAAAACTTTTCAAACAATTTAGTATGTACCTACATCAAAATACTTACCGTTCTGCATAAGTTATGCAATTATTTCGATATTTTGATTAAAAAACTTTTATAATCAACCCATTCAATTGTGATCAAATTTCTATACCAACGTGTTTTAATAACACCATCATAAAATATACAAAACATTTTAGATAATATATTTTTGCTATTTACCTTTTTTATGATTATTCGACAATTGACAAAGAACATACTTTAAACTTTCAACTTCGTTTTACCAATAGGCCATTGCGGCTCTGATGTTCACGGGCTGCAGATCGCGAGTAACTCACAATCGTCATACAACATGAATATATGTATCGTATACGATTTATATTTAAACTCGGTGCACGCGAAAGCAGCTTAATTAACTTTTGCGATAATTTATAACCCAGGTCTCGCGTGGGGCGATAGTATCGCACCGATAGATGATTCGACTCAAAAATATTTTAATAAGGTCCTGTAATTGCGTGACCATTTTGGCTTGCTGTTGAAAATGCGGGACGCATCTAACAGCCCTTTGGTCAGTCCCGAAAAATTCCGATCTTCGTTGAAATAATATTTACATTGTAGTCTTATGTTGCTCGAGCGGCGTCGGTGACGAAAAAAATGTAAACCTGAAATAAACCATTGATTTATGCAGATTTTAGTGTTGTGTTTTGAGTCTACGGTGTAATTTATCATTGCTGGGGTCTCATTGTCGATTGTAAAAACAATATTATAAGGAACAAAAGGGTTATATTTGAAAGAAAGTTCAAAATTTACAACCGTCGAGATAAATATTTTTCCTCCAGCCGAAGAGATCGATAGCTTTCTCCAAAAGTTGTAAAACCTTCCTCAAACCCATTTCGGGTTTTATGATATCGCCGCGTAACGGGATCTTTTTTAAAGGTGCCCTTAAAAAAAATGGTCGTCCCATTTGTATGCTTATTTACTCATAATGTGATGTACGCATATCCGATGAAAGGGTAATTTTTGAACGTCTTTTCAGGATTCACCACCTATTTAAATCAGCGTCCCACGCCCCCGGAGGGAAAATAAAAATATGACCGGTATTCGGGGAATAGACTTGATTTTTTTCCTCTCAACTACTAGACACACACATGGAAAATCCTAAAAACTAGTAACACAACACGTTCGATTTTTTCTGTCTTCAGGAAGCAGCCCTTTTGTTGGGTTCATATAACGAAAAAAAACACGAGACGTTCAAGCTAAAGTAAATAATGAAGTTCCGTTTCGAGAGCAACGAAAAATCAGTATCCTTTTACACAAATAAAAGACTCACCTCCTTCGCAATTATTGGCACATAATGATACCGCTGAACCTGTGTATCTTTTGAAAAGATATACTTTTTTGTGCGAGTAAATTGATATGAAAGGATCGGTTTCTCAAAAATTCACACGATAAATACGAGATCCTTACAGAATAAAATTTTTAACCTATCGGATATTTTGACAAAACTCCAATGTCAGAGAGGAAGTTGAGACGTGGTGATAATCACATGTTTTCGTATCGAGACGTCATCGCACACGTAATTACATGCACATTGACAGACAATGACACCTATTCAACATAATGATATGTGAAGTGCAACGAAATATGTGAAAAGACTTTCCACATATAATGGGTGTATAATTTCAAAACGGCTAATCACAAGACAAGTGAACAATGCGTGTAATCTATGAACCGCACGGGGGATGAATATACATGTTACATTCAAAATTTATTATCAATGAACAGTTAATGAACGTTTCTCACGTTTTGAATTTCGATATAAATATTGCATTCATGAAATTAGCAATAATATGAGTATTTGAGAAAATATGTGCAATTTGATATTGTAATGAAAACGCTATTGGACATATTTTAATACTGCCGATACAATAAAATTCCGATACATCGGAAGCAATTCTCACGATAACGGAACCTCTATGACGTAAACTGTAAATATATCGATGAGATCGAATTATTTATTTAAAGAAATGAAATTCTAGAATATTTAGATGACAATGCAACAAGTGAAGGCGCCGAAACGTACTGCATTCCTAGACACAATAAAAAAAACTTGATAACATTTGCAATTATAAACATTCGGCATTTATAAAAAGCGACTGGAAGCACGCCTCGAATGAATAATTTTCTACACTTTTTTCATCCACGCATTCATACAGTGAAAAGATGCGCTAAAAAGCTCGAGGGTCGCGATCGCATTATGCGTAAACATTTGGAGCGGATGTGACAACAACAGTGCCTCCAAAAACGGATGTGGACGCAATGAAAAACTCGAAAGGTAGTTGGGCTATGTACGTTTTGAAATTCGGAACGCACACACGAGAAAATTCTCCACGGTGACACAAAACGGAAAGTTTGACACGCCAACTCTGAATGAGCGACAAACACAATTGGTGGGGCCATATTTATTAGGCGTGTAATCAACGCTGAATGATTTCGCATCTCAGACTATACATATCAACGCTTGCTTTTGTACTGGTAACGGGACACGTGTTCAACCATCACTACCGGCTGCTACGTGTACGTTGTTTCGGTATTTTCTCGACTATTAGTCCGGGAAATCGTCTGTGGGAAAAAAACCAGCCGAATTGTGTCCGCGCGATAACGTATCAGTCCCAAAAGGGATGTTAGTGCCGATACGAGGGAATGTGTGAGTTCCCGCTGTGGAAACGTCGAAAAAATTCCTTATCTACCCATAAAAATGTGTCCAGATAATATGTTACAAAGTTATCATTACAGAAAAGACGTTTGTACAAGGCAAATGTAATCCAGGTTCGAATTTCAGTATATGCAACAGTGGAAAAAGCCTGTCCATTCATCCGAGCAGTGTGTGTCGGTTTTCCTTAAGCAAAGCGTATGTGACCGTTCTTATCGGTATACTGAAGTAACAATAGAACCACCGGCCATGATGCATCACATGCATTCGCATATGTACACGTTCGCCGCATGTGCAGTTCGTGTTTACGATTTTTTCTCACGGACGATCCGGTGAGTCATTTGATTCGCGTCGCAAAAATTCGAAAAATGCGAAAGTTTGAGAGCCGTGTGTGCAAGATGATTTTCGAAAATCACAATCACGTCGAACCTTTCGGAAATGTTATCCCTGCGCCGATTCGCACCCTTCCATTGTGCGTTCGGATATTATGTGAGCTTTGTCGAATGTGGCTTCTCTTTATTCGACGAAATTTACGAGACATGTGATGATCGCACGATAATACCAATTATTGCGTCCGATGGGAATTTGATTGAATTGTAAAACTCTTTTACAAGAGTGTGCACATATATATTGACGAAAAAAATAAGAGTTTCACATGTGCGTATTTCACGGATGACGGACTGTAGTATTGGCCCCTATATAAATTTATACAAATATTTTAGATGCAATCACGAAAACATTTACAAAACACCCTAAAATTTTCGCCCCTAATAATAGACGCATACGTTTATTTATGATTCACAGCGCAAAATTGGTCTAACGTTCTTGAAAAATTCTGAGTCATCATCATTCGAATGTACGTGGGATATTTATGTTAACTAATTCTATTGATTTTAATAATTGGCGCAAGCTGGCGGGTGTGTCGTACTACGCTGCAAAATTCATGCATATTTCGCAGAAAAAATGGAACATATTTGAGTTTGGGAATCTGCGAAAAATCGTCGATATTGTATGAATAGTCGGCAAGAACTTAGGGCAAAGAGAGCCTTGATTTCATCCAGGTAGATCAGGTAAAACGAGCAGACCAAAGTAGACCCTTTTCAAGGAGGGCCATTTCGGCGCAGTCATTATAACACGATAATAACGCTGCCGATAACTGCATCGATGCATCGGGAAGATACGGCCAAAGTGAACCCAAAGTTTATCGTCGTCCCGGAGCGAGTTTTAGAAGAGAAAGGCGCATCTGATACGAATTTTTTGCCCACAAATGAGGGGACCGATGGAAAGTTCCTAAAAGCTCTTATCCAAATAATGAAATCTTCGACAGTACAGTTAAGCGATTACTACGGCTGAAATGCACTAGAAAAACATAGTCGGGAAAATTCAATATGAGCTTTTTCGTATGTACCTTTTCGAATGCAAAAAGCGAATGGAAAATAAAATGAAAAACGAAACCACGGCATTCTGTGCTCTTTCGATTCTGGGAAGCTGCGCCGCATTAAACCGGAAAGACGTCGTGTTCCTTTTGCATTCCACGGGTCCAACTCGGCCAAACTCCATATATAATAGTTTATTGGCCTCTGCGAGAATATTGGCGAGCGATCGATTGCACATTCTGGCGTCGTCGGAACGACGAAGCGTTTCATTAAGAAGCTTTTTCCCCTTAGCAACAATTTTGCTTTGAACGCTGATCCGGAAACGCTGTGCAAATTCTTCCTAAATGAAAGAGAGTTCAGAGCTTGGAGGACGTCCGGATTTCAGTTTAATGCCCTCGGTAACCGAATATAAATCGTGAACGATCCGAAATTTACAGGTGTACTAAAGTGGACCGAAATTGACGTAACCGCGAAAAATTATCGATTGCGGTCAACATTTTATGAAATTTTAGTTTTAATAAAAGCATTTACCGTTTCTCATATTGATCGGGGATTTTGTTTTTTTCGTGTTGTCGCGTAAAAAAACTTATATGGCTTCGATGACCAATGGAGTAGATATTGATGAGAGAAATCTATAATGCGAGCTGTTCACATAAAATATTGATCATATTAGCAAGACGGATCGATAAATCACTCACATTATGAAGATTTAGAAACTTGAACCGACCATAAAAAGATGTTTGGGGAGGGTCAAAGTGCAAAGTGGAAAGATATTGGAGTTCCCACACACGTGTGAATGTTTTATCAGTGACATGAAAACTAGAAACTGACAGCGAGAAAAAGGCTCTTTTTATATTAGTGCGATTAGATAGTGTCAGAATACCGACAAAATTACGATCTGCATAACCTCACAATAATAATAGAGAAGACTATCTTACAAAAGCAAATTTTGTAATTTTATGTGTGCAAACCGTCGCAGCGATGAATAGTTCGCTTCGCCTACTGTCAATCAATGCAGCACGAAGATTAAAATAACATGTAATATCAGTAGGTCGATGTGAAACACCCTGTAGGTATTCTAAGAAATAATTAATCTTCGAAATAAAATTAATAAAACAGTGATGTAACGCTGAAACATCAAATGCAATGAAAATTATACGTTGTCGTGTTTTGAAGAATGACAAGGTGAATTTTGATTTATTTAATTATGCAATTTTTTAGTTGTAACGATTACAGAACTATTCAACAACAGAACTTTTTAAAAATCGACCTTTTGTGTCAGTTTATGTAATTACTTAGCAATATTTTTGGCAGATGAAAAACTTTCAAAATACAAAGCCACTTATTATCGATGCAGACAGAAAATCAAAAGAAGTCACAAATGAGGATTTTTTTGCAATAGTACATATCATTAAATAAGTAAACATATGGAAATAAATACTTAACGTTATTTAATATACACAAATGCTTATATCCCAGACATGGCATTAAAAAAAGATAAGATCTAGCATGAACATAAAAAATTACATGATTCGTTGTTACACAAAATTAATACATAAAACAACAAGGTCGTCTAGAACTAATTCGATTAAAAATGCGATATATTTATAAATCCTTTTATAATCTAGATATAAATATATGATAAACTCGGTTTACGACAATCGATAAACTGCACGCAAAAAAACAATGCAAACACACAAAGAATCGTCGGTTCACAGTCAGTTTCGAATACATTCGACCACCGATGCCCCCATATAAAACGGCATAAATCACAAATTTTATGACCAGTAAAAATCATAACACAATAAGAGTTGACCACATAATTAAATGAAAATTCGAAATCCCGTGCACACGCAAGTCTCACTTTGAAAGTCAACAGGGAGACTTGCCCCAGCGCACATAACTATTTTTTTATTCTTTTTAGTTATTTTCGATCTTGAACGGAGAAAGTAAAAGCATGGCTGTCTCGTACTAAACAGTAACAATTACTCGTTAAATAATACGCTTATTGCATATTGAATCGCAGCGAATAAATCAAGTTTTAATAACTGGTTGTCATAGTAGTCGAGTACGGAGCGATTTCGAATTAATGAAAAAGAGGTCTTCAACGCAGGTCTATGTTCATGTATTAAAATTGTTTTGAATAATTTTATTAATATATATGAGAATTTTTTTTTGTAACTGATTCGAAAAGAAATTATTAAAAAAAATAAGAACAGTTTTTACTAACGGCAATGAATGCTTGAATGTTAACAACTATCGATAAATTGAGAGCGTCCTTGTGTATTGGAAAGTCAATAAAATAGTTTGATTTCATTACAAAAAAATAGTAATGCCAGATTTAATTCAGGGGTTAGCACAAAACCGTGAAACTATAATCACTATCATTTAAGTTCAAAACATTTTGCTATCACGAGATCGAAAGATTGCTAAATACATTAATTTTAAATTAAAAACGAAAAATATATATAATACAGTCCATAATATTTACCTGATTTTCGACAAGCTTTCAGCTTATTGTTAGAAAAATTCTTAAATAATAAAGTATGATACTTATAGCCAAATTACTTAATTATTCAAAGTCTAGCAGTCCATGTAGTGTAACAATTAAATAACCGGACTTTGTTTATAGATACCAAAAATGAAACGGGTTCAAAGCAAGATAGGATAAAATTATGACCAAAATAGTCCACATTCAGTACTATAATATTTAAATTAGTAAGCCAAGTCTACCAATAATAGACCCGTTCAACGCTGAAAGATTCAATATTTATGATTTTTTTTATCTAGCCATCTAACTTCGACCCCTTTGTTAGTCACATGCAAGCATAATCCGATTATTAAATAGTCACACCTCGCATAATACGTATAATGATTAGAAAAAATCCCCTAATATGATGTACCTGTCTGGCCATTTCGACATGTAAACAGTAATTATACAATTTTGTCGTTTTGTCAATTTTAGACCGGCGAAGGCAGGAAATAGTAAAGTTTTTGTATGGAAAAAACTCAAGGGTCGATTTCTGGCGTTTATCGTGCTCAGTGGGGGACAGGTTAATTATGAGTATCGTTAATGTGTAACTGGGGTTCATACGAATTAGTTAAGTGTAAGTAGAACATTTAAATGATAATTTGAAAGCGAAGGCATTAAACCGAGGACCTTTAACACGCACTAAGCAACAAGTTAAACCTTTCATAATATAAAACATCCATTTCCCTGCGCGACTTTTTTTTTGAAAGCGCAATGCATACGGAACGTTTCCGATGTGAATCTCATAATTTGCATGTAAACGAAGAAATTATAATATGCAATATGATAACAATGAACTTTATAAATGTTTTTTGTGCTATAAAATTAAACGCGAAGCGCAATAAATTAATGTACTAGCGTAATAAAACTACACTTAATAGATACATAGCAAAGTTCTGGCTATGAGAAAACAGCTTTTTTTTCGGTATATAAGCACATGCATTCTCTATACAATACGAAGATAGCACAATATGACTAATCAATGTCAGTGCATGTACACATTGTTATCGAAAACCGTTGTAATTAACGTCAAAAAAGCACGGTCGATTCATTTATTTTTTTATTTAATTGTAGTATCAAGCGACGAACGCGTCTCGTTAACAAATTACAACAATGTTAACACCACACGCGTGATGATTATCAAGGAACACACCGGGTCCAACGACACCGATGAACAGTATTCGTCTACGAAGCCACGAACGAGATGGTCATGTGAGTTATGCTCAGACTGACCGTTACACTATGTTGAAATTGCGCTAATTAAAAAAAAAATGAGAGGTAAGATATGGTGAAAGAGAGGAACCGTCTGGAGGCCCCAATTAATTGGCTTCGAATTATATCAACATTATAATTAGAAGCTTATTATAAATAGAAGATTATCCAAAACTTTTACGCCGAACGTGACCAGGGATGTAGAAAAATTCCGGGTTCTGGGGAAAAAAGTAAAAAAAAAAAATTTGTGTGTTTTTGTTTAGGTACATCTCAATTTTGTTTTTAAATTAAATTGTCATTTATAAAGCGGCAGATTTATTTTTGAGGACTTTTATATAGACCTCGATTCCAAATTTATTAAATAGATTAGGAAAAACTAGCATTGCGGACGAAACTTATTGATATTTAATATGCAATCAGTTTCAGAATTTGGCAGATAAATGAGTAATTTTAGAAAATAAATTTTGCTTCTATGCAAAAGAATGCTTTTTATTTTCAGAAAATGATTCAACTTTCATGATGTCCAAAGAACTGATATAGAAAAACTGTAATAGTTCAACAAAAATTTGTTTTTCGAAAACGCTATGATCCCGAGATAAACGCCACTACCGCTTATAAGAATTATGCAAGAAAATATGATACAAGTTATCCCCTATATAATAATCACGAATTTGTGTGTCTGTATCTGTTCGAATGACGCTCGCGTCTTCGGTCGCGCTCGTGACTATGGCCTTTATGCATATACAGTTAACGTCCATAATATGATACTAACAATTGACTTTGCCTATATGTCACAAACAAATAACAAATGAACTATTTTAATTTTATTAATTAAATATTCAAATCGGGTACACACAATCGGGTTTTCACATTTTATCGTTTTCCGTTTCTTAACAAATCCACAGCC
>JAOXNN020000065.1:181941-197031 GCA_028571205.2 Hydropsyche betteni | reverse complement strand
TTACATATTTATTGAAAAAAACTTTAATAATATAATATAGTATTCATTCATCATCGCTATCACTTAGAATTCTATATTTTTTACTCTTTTTCGAGATCGGTTGTAAGTTTTCATCATCGGAGGGCGTTGGATTTCTTTTGGTTTTACAATTAGTCTTGTATTAGACGATTGTCTGCTTTTAGCGTATAAATCTTTACATATTTCCTTATAAGGTTCCAAAATCTGTTGTAATTATCTCTTGAATTTCGAACTTCTTTCTATTATAGGATCCTTTTGAATAAAAAAAATTCTAATTTAAACTCATGGCACATTTCATAGACGTACAAATCAAAAATATAAATTTTTTTCCTGAAATCGTGTTATGTAAAGCGTGTTGTATAAAAAATATGCCACAATTTATACATCCGTGTTATATAAAATCGTGTCATACGAGGCCCGGGTGTACATTGTATTATATTTTATCCAGACAGCTGTGTTATTAAAGATTTATTTTTTTGTACAGCTTTAATATTCCAATCTCAATTTTTCACAAATCAAATTCAACCATCACAAATTAATTTTCTTCATTTTTTTTTTAATTTCATGAAAAACATAAACGAAACGTTAGGTATATATTCCGTGGTACCTATTTTTAGAGTGATTTATTAAAAAAATATATAAAAATTAATCATGTTTATAAAAATCACCAACTGATTTTGAGATTACCAATGTCAATTTGAAGAATAGATCTTATTTCTTTGATTATGATGACAGCGATTTTAGTAATACTTTTCGATGGTTGAATTAATGATTTAATCTGATGTTCATAGGCCAAAATTTTATTTCTATAAGATTGAATTTGAAATGTAAAAGCTGTAATATAAAAAAAAAAACCAGAACTGCTTCAAAAACGAACATTTATTATAATTTATTTGGATATACGTATCCAATCTTTTTATTTTCTCAATCATGATTTATCAATTTTCTATCGAACGATTTCCAAATAAAATATTCATATATTACATATTCGTGTTTTTTTGTAAGTACTTTAATCATATTCATATTATTCGAGTCATATGAAAATATTTCTACGAATCTACATAAAAATAATTATATATTATATGTATGTGTATATATATATATTTTTTTTTTTTGAAAGCTAGTACAAAATTATTGGAAATTTGCACTTTTTCATGTTGTGTTAGCGTATTAAATAATACACGAGAGAATAATCGAAGAACACATATGTTTTTGTTCCAAACACGTATATAGGAACTTTTTTCTCAAAAATATTATGAAAGTAATCTCGTATATAAAATTAAAAGTTAGATATTATATTATACTAAAAAAACTGTGAACAACAAACTCAAATGACTGTCGTCATATTACTTGCTTTATTTTGAATATTTCAAATCACAAAAACAAAACATTCAAGATTTTAATCAATATCAAAGTTATTGAAAGTTCTATCGAAAATTTGTGTTTGCGCCGTTGAAAGCTTTAAAAGTTTTTATTCACTTATCCTACACAAACAAACACAGTACTTACAATTCTCTTCAACTTTTAATACGATTACAAAAACCGTGTCGAACAATTCATCAAATCTAAATATGAAAAAATTATAAACGAATTCATAAAAGAAATATAACCGAACTGCATCTGCTTGCGAGAAAAAGTCGATTTTTGTCCGGTGAATTTTTTTACCTTTGTAATTTGTATACAAATGCATAATTCATGACTACAGGACTACGTGGCATTCAAATTTTTTTTCCGTTTTTAATACATAAGTCCGATTTCGTTTTTTTTTCGGAGAAAATATTTTTCGCACGTCGTCCTAGTCCCCCGAACGTGCAACTCGCCGAAATGAGAAAATTCCCAGGTTTAATTTTTTGAAATATGGCAGTCGAAGCGCGAATTAATCTGAGATACGATCTAAACACGATGGGCCATTATCGTAACTTTGAAGCCGTATCTTTTAATAAACACGAAATTATAACGAGGCTCCGCTTCAACACTTTCCCGCAGGAAAAAACAAATCAAATTATTCGGGAAAGTTCCGCCGAAAACAGATCCAGAAAACAATTGCGGTTGTATCAGATAATCGCGGACCGAATCCGAAGTAATCCGTCGAATAAATGATTTTCTCGATTACTTTCCGCGGTTAAAGTTAGTTTCGGTATAATACAGCGATTAAACGGGTGGCTGAAAAATTATTGTGACATCCGAGCCGAACGAGCCACATACGGAATTATTTGCATATTCGTATAATTTAATTTAATACGTTTTCATTAATTTTATGGCTCGAAATTGCCCCCTTGCAGATCGTCGAAATAACAATTAAATAATCCCCGATTATATACGCGAGTAAGTAGAGCGAATTGAGTACTTTTTCCATGTGTTATTTATCACAAGACGCAATTTTATTACGAATCTACATACAAATATTCGTAAAACATGTGTTGACGTGAGCTCACTTCAGTGCAACATTTGCATACATTTCGTTTCATACATCTTGTTAGCATTCGCATCGAGTAAAAGGGAATTTCATTCCGGTTCTTGCAATTCCTCAAATTTCTCACATAGACGTATATTATTGTGTTATCTCGGCGAGAGATAAACTTTGTTTACGGTTTTGTGACTAACATAAAATATTTGAATGAAATCATGCGAAAGACGTAATAAAAAAAATATCTCATTGAATTGCGCATAAAAAAGTACTCGTATATTCAATGAAGCGTACAATATTATATGGAGATTTAATATAATATAATAAATTTACGACATAATTCTAATGACCAATTCAATAATAAAATTCTATCAATATGAATTACAAAAAAAATAAATTTCATCACAAAAGAAAAAATCGTAAACATTTCTTAGTAAAGCTAAAGTAATGTTTGAAAAACTCAAAAAAAAACTTTCAATAATATGAAAGTATCGGTAACATAAGCCCATCGCGAATAGGGTAATTTATGATAAAACAAAGCCGAAACCCGATCCTGAGATGGACTTAAGAGAAAGGCGTAAGGGAGGAGCGAGGATTTCGATACTCTTCGATAAACGCCAAAAGGATATCGGACTCGTTCGAAATATGTAATATGTAAAACCTGCGGCGAACAAATTGGATGCAAATTGTACGGGATGTGTGCGAAAATTCACGAGAATAAATTCTAGGTAGGACCGAGTGTGTGTGAATACTGTATGCAGATAGGGTAACTTGCTTTAATATGGATATAACTTCTATACCCTGTATTAGGATCATACGAATTTTGAAAATTATTGATGCGATGAATACGAATAATTGATTGAAGCGAAATGATTTTTTCATTGAAACATTATAATTAACTTTCAATGGATATTCAATTATTATTTCAATACTAATCCGAGACTTATATACTTTTTTAATTAAAATGTTCGGAGAATTTATGTTGTAACAAATTTAAATATTTATTTTAATCCAAAGTTTCAGTTTGTTGATGGAGAAACCAGCAACAGTGAATAATCTATTGATCAAGTATCTATCAAATTAACGAAGTTTGAATAGTCGAACGTCAACTTAATCAAATCGATCGAGATAACTATTATGAATGGTTCTGACAGGAAACTTTCAAATATTTTAAAGCCTAAATTAACCAATTTTAATTTTAAACCTCATTTGAATTAGTTTGTTTTTCAAACATCGATTTATTTACTGCAAAAATCTCAAAATTGGCAAATCTTAGGTTTAACTATTAAATTATAATAATTACCATAACGTATGTTATTTCTTTAGATTTATAATGATAGTTTAGAAGGATATATATAAAATAGGATTTTAGCGCCCTATTATAGTCTGATAATATAAGTATATTGATTAGTCTTATACCCCTGTTATTTTGTTGCTAGTTACTTAATTTTCAACGATAAAATATCTTAATTTCAAATATGCTCTAAATAGCAGAAAGATTTCGATTATATTTTTAACTTAAATTTTATATTAAAAAGTCATAAGAAACAAAGATGTTTTGCATCTAGAGACATTACTTGATAATTTAACTAACTATAACTGTGATGGGTTGGTCGAAAATATGATGAGACATGTTAGTTTTAATTAACTTTGCACACTTTATAAATTTTATATAACTAAGGAATTAATATTCTTTAAATCATGTATACGATACAAGAACACGAACTCTCATTGACCACCGACAGAGACGCAAGACCAATCAATGCTGCCAACTCACTTCCATATAAATGTGCAACGCTAAAACCCTATTTTACCCAAAAATATCACAGTCAGACAAACCACCAGACCACACTAACAGATCTCAACATTTACCTAAACGGATATCGAAACAGCAGAATTGCATTTCCTAAAAGATCCGAAACAGAAGCATCCCCGAACATTTGTCATACTTCAACCAACAAACACATGCACCCACACTCAAAACGGACCCGCCACACGACAAGATGAAACATTTTAATTTACAACCCCCGAACCGAAGGCATCGAATAATTAAATAGTAGCAAAGGAAGAGGAGAAATTGCGGGGCCCGGCCCGTAATTGAAATATGTAACCGCGCGGGATTAAACTTTCATTAGCGTCGCGGCCCCAGTCTCGAAATGCGAACGCAATTATTTATTTTGGCGAGTATCATTGTTCGCGTTGTCTGCAGAACTATCGCGATGCTACATGTGGGTCTGTCGTGGGATGGGTGAGACCGCAGCGCCGCGTGCACCTCGGCTACACCATAATAGCACATTGATGAGCGTTTGCTCTGTCACACTTCGGCGATTGTGTCAGATTTGTGGGTTTTCGTTTTGTGTGGGATCGGATTGTGTTTTGAGAGTTTCGGGAGCGGTTTTGGTTGAGATTTTTCGAAGGATTTATATGTGTAGAGGTTCGTTCGTTCGATGACGCTCGCGACTTTTTCGCGAATATGGTCTTTATATGCGTACTAGTAAATAGGCCCGGTGTCAATAACATCGGCTGCGAGTTGATAGCCATACTATTACGTAATAAAATAAAAATTGAATATGTTTATGCAAAATTATTTTATAACCGTGCCGTTGTGTGATGTAATAAAACAAAAATTGAATATATGCAAACATATTTTATAACCGTGCCCTTGCAAAATGTCTCTAGAATATAAGATTATAGCCGTTATTATAATGGCCATAAATACTAAATTCGGAGCTCGCGTTATGGCCGTTCTCGCGTAGCGATTATAGCCGTTATATTTGAACGGCATACAGGCTTAATTGGAACGATAAGTCGAGAGCCTCAGCATACAAACACAGACACCTGTCATCGGTGATTATATACATGTATAGGGATTCAAATATTTTTTCCCCTGCGTAATAATCGACGTATTGCATAAGTTAATAGAGACGCTTTCATAAACATGATATTATAGACGTTAAGTGTATACGCATAAAGATCATATACGCATGTAGAATAATTTTATAGACGCAAAAAAATAATCGTATCGACGCGTCGTTTGCAAGTCACGAGTGTCATCGAACAGACGAACACACAGACGTACAAACAGAAATCCGCTTTTATATATAAATAGGGGATTAATTTCAAAGCTCTACCTATTATTATTCTTAACAGAAAGAAAAAAAAAACATACACAAACATAACAATAATATAAAATGATCAAATAAATATAACAATGCTTTCATCTTCAAATCATTTTCAATTTCCCCAATATTATAACATTAACCCGATTATTCGATACATTCAATAAAAATGCGAAACCTGATTCAATCCATCCTTGTACAAAAAGGTGAAGCACAACTCACATAAATGCGAATTTTAATACGAGCAACATTACCTATAGGGTGATAGACATACGCCATGTCGAAGATATTAAATATCGATTAGGCGAAATACCTAAAATATATATATGAAAAGATCCCTGTAATACGATACGCGATGCCTCCGATTCAGTCACGAACCGCGTGCGAAAGTAGCCATGTTATGTTTTATACTATGCACTCTCGTATGTCCGGAAGCAAATTCCTCGCCCCGGAGACGTTGTCCGACTCTATGGGAGCTTTAAATCGAATCGAAGATTTGCTGCATGGTGTTTGAATCGGAGTTAGTTTGTATGGTTTCGGCCGCGCCGTGGGAAAATGCAAAAGTCGACGCCGAGCAGAACAATGGTGTGAGACGGTTCTCCGACGCGATACGCATCTCGGATAATGTAACCTACTTTGGGAATGATTCGCAAATATTTTTGCAAGGATTCGACTTAATGATTGGATTGAAAATCGATCGACGAAGCTCGTCCGATAACGATATTGGCGTGCTCTTAATAAAATCGTAAAAGATCCTGAAAGGGTGACGCAGTTAAGCCTCTTTACGATTTCATAAAAAAAAATCGAACAGTATTTATTCGATCGGGCCTTCGTTGACCTCTCGCAGGTTTTTCCCCGCAATTACAATGAACGATTCCGAATAAAACTTTTGAATTATGTAACGAATCGCTATATGCGAAAAATTTATTCTGGCGCCAAATTTCGTTAATTTCTGAAATTATCACGTGTGTATCGCTTCCGGTTATAACGAAAGACTCTGGAACAAGTGAGTATCCACCATGACGGAGACCGGTTCGAGATCAAGAGTTTGATCGATATGAGTTAAAAATTAAACGAAAAAAATGTAATAATAACCGTGAGCAAACTTTTTTGTTGCTAAGCGGGTTTAAATTGCATTTTTTCAAAAGAAACATCGTAATATACCACAATTTTAACGAGTCTCTACGTATGATATTTATGTATTGTATGCGCGAATATAAGTGGAACACGTAAACGAACTTTAGCCAGGTCTTCGAGCACGACAGGAAGAACGGTTTGAATCATAGAAAATTATGTAATGCAAAAATATGCACCGCGTCGCAAATTTCGGCCCATTCTAAAAACCTACGAAATATTCAAAAGGGGAGAAACGATCGTTATTTTCTAAATTCGTTGGGGATGGAAGAAAGACGTTACGGAACTGAAAAATACGTGTAACGTCGTGTATATGAATAATGATAACTCATCTAACAAATTGCTATCAACAAATATGCGACGTGATGCATACAAATCATTTAAATTTTTAATAAAAAATTTAAACACGGAATCGATTTGATGAGTAAAGTATAAAAACAATCATCGTAGAAAAAAAAAACTTCAAAATGTTTTCAGGTCAAGCATTCGGGTCAAACGCGTAAAAACTATTTCAAAGTCGGTAATCAAAATATGTAACGTACGAGCTTCGGGTAAAAGTGTTCAGGCACGATTGAACGAGTTTAGTTGAACATTCAAATTCGGTCGTTACATGGACCGTGAAATATACTTCGGAAGTTAAATTAGAACAATCATGAAAACTTGCGTGGCTTCGTCGTCCTGCGCGCATGAGCATACTCATTCGGTTATGGTACGATAGTCAGGCGTCCGTTCGACTTTTTCGCCAACAATCGAAAAGAACGGCTCCCGAGTTGTAAAGTTTCTAAAAATTAGAATTGCGAAAACGAATCAGGTGTCTGGTGAGCCAATCCGCGAAAAATTCGTACGCGAAGATTAATTATGTGTGGATGAAAATGTACGCGCGCCCAATGAGTTTTGTCGGTTGGTAATAGTTCCTGATTATAATTACTAATTAAAATATAATATTACGATACGGTTTAAGTCTTTTTACAATAAGCCGTAAAAATGAATTTATGAAGCGTGCCGATCTCGGAAATTAACTATCGAATCCACTACTTTGAAAACTTTTGACTAGAACGCACGAAGCTTTTCTTTATTTACGATAAAATTCAAACCATTATGTGTTTTACGTTATGAAATTTGAATAAGAATAACATAATCGTTAGTTTTGTTACACGGAATTTATATGAGAGTACAAATGTAAAACTGGAAGCTCTCTATTTTATAAACCAGTTGATGTTAATTTATTAGCAGTAACCGAAACATGATTTTTATTAAAAATTATTATCTAGTTCAACATATTTTTTGAATTTAATTATCAGGGATGTTTCTGCGAATCCGCAGGCTTTCATGCAAAGGAGCCAGTTTCAAAAAGCGTCTTCTGAGAACCTTCAATGAGAAGAGGTGGTGGTCATAATGAGGCAAAAGCCAGTGCCGACGGCGCCAGGATGTTGATATATGACTTCACCAAGTCCAAAGCACAAAAGATTACACCCCCGGAGGTACAAAAAAAAATGTTGCCAAAGCCAACAATTTTATTTCCAAGATTCGAAAATGGACGGCTCCCTGAAAACAAGTCTGAACTTGCCCATATTTACGAGCGCAAACATACAAAAACGGAGGTCCCAAATACTTGTAAATATTATTTAAAAAATGCAGAATAAATTAAATGGATTCGATAATTGCTGATTGAATTGCATATTAAAGGCGAAACCCAGACGAACGTGTTTTTTTTCCGGTGAATTCGCGTTGCGATTAAAAATTCCAAATTTGATACGGACTTTACTCAAGGGTAACTTGCGAATAAAAAAGGAGACTTCTTATGTGTGTCACAGTCTAGTAATCGTAATTTATTCAGCCGAAATAAAATTGAGCGATTTCCCCAATGCAATAAATGCAAATTGGCTGAAATAATTGCAAGTATTATGCTAGCATAAAAACAAGGAGATAAATAGCAGAAAACATCACAATGCAACCACTATTGAGTGTTTAGGAAAGTTATCAGTTGGGTTTTATTTTAATTTTTTTCCCTTCAGGGACGAACATTGTTTCGAAAATGGCGAATATGCAAAACGTTTTTAGAATGGCAAAGCTTTCGAAAAGGAAAGATTCGCTATAGAAATAAGGATTTGCTTTAGTGCTTCACAGATAGAAACCTTCTTAGAAATTGTAAAACGCCATTGTTTGCTCGGGGTGGCCTTTGTTAGTCAAATTCCTAGAAAAGGTCATAAACACAACATTGCATTTCCGGGCGTTGTTGAAATTATGAAATGAAAAAAAAAAACAACGAATTTACCAGATTTATACAAAAAAAATAAATATTGCGAACGATTCGACGCACACGGCCACATATTGTACGAAGTCAGTTTTTTCCCCCGCATACTTTTGGACAAAAGTAGAGTATCACCTGTTGTTATTCTTGTGCGACACATTTCGTCTACCTGTGGGACAAAAAGTAATTATATCGAGTGCGACCAAATGTATGTTCGCACAATGAAAATGCCTGTTTCAACACATTTCGCCCAGCGAGGAGTCTTTTCACACAATTTCGCGGGCCCTTCAAAAACAATGCAACACTCGAAACAATCGGTGCAGCACTTCACTTTTATTATGTTCGATTTACGTGGACCGGACTGCGAATTGTTCGTCCTTTTCTAGGAAACGTGTCGGTTTTTTCACGCTTTTAAAATTTCAAAGAGGAGGTTGTAAATCTACCGAGATGACAAGGATGCTTGGAATAAATCAAATTTCGGCCATAGGATGACAGGCGAGTCACTTCGCCAGATCCGTCATGGGACGAAATGTGGGCGATTTTCGAATATATATTTTTTTAAATATATGCTAATTTCAGTCAACCTTGAAATCTATTCTTCAGCAAAAGGCTTAAAAAGGTGAGCCCGTGATGAATAGGGACATTTTTCAGGCTAACACCTCGTTAGCGAGATTTAGTAAAAAGGCACTGCATAACAATTAAGCAAACATTTGTCCATAATCTTTTTTTTTTCTTTTTCAATGTATCGCATGTGCAAAGAGATGGGGATGGTCTTTACCCATTCAAATTTGGTAGACATATGTATTCAACAGACTGACATAACACAAACAGGAAAGATTAACGTGCCGCAACAATCGAGCTTTGAACTTTACGACTTGTGTGTATTTTTTCGACTTTTTATTGAAGTATAGTGTCTGAGGGGAGTCACTTTAAAAGTATCTAATAAAAAAATATATACTAGTATTCGACAAATAATAATTTAATCCAAATAACACCTTCAAATTCATTGGAATTTTCGATAAGATTTCAAAAATGATTTATATAACCTATAATATAAAGGAAATACAATTGTATAATCGTATCGGCTTCTTATACTTATCCAATTGAACTCGTCTGTTTTTGATATCAGCGCTTATTTATTGAAATATTATTATATTGTACATCACTTTTCTGATTGTGAGAGAAAATTTGAGATATGTTTATTTCGATAATAGACGAAAATGTATATTTGGTACGATTAACTGCATACCTTATACATACATATCTGAAATATTAATTTTTTTAACACATAATACATGCATACAAATAAAAAAGTAAAAACTGAATTTTAAAATTTATTGTAGAAGTAAAAAAATAATGTAACATTTTTATATCACTTGTTCAATTTTTACATAGTAAATTATTATTTAGGAATATTTGATATTAAAATTAACTTACAATAAAACAAATGCACATGTTTCAGATATATGTATAAACAAAAAAAAAAGATTTAATGTCGCTGAATATGACCAGTCAATGAAGTTAAGCGACATTTGATACAGTTTTAGTTGACATGATCATAATTATTGGTAATCAGCCTTTTGAAAATTATATACGTAAAAATAAAAGATGAACTTATTTCCGATATTTTAAAGACCTTTTTTCCTGCAATGGTCGTTGTACAGCTTTTGTTCATTGATGTAATACATGGAAATGAGTATTATACAGAAGATGAACTTATTTAACAAATATGATGGAAATGTTTATATAAATTTTAATTAAATAATAATTGAACAATTTTATAATCAAGAAACTCGATGGGAAGAGAAACGAAACACAAGATAATACTAATAATAAAATAAACTTTCACATCGCGAAAAAGGTATCTACAATAATTTCCAAATTGTTTGACAGCCTAAAATAACACGGGAAGATCAATTTTTTTCTGAACAACATATATCGTAAGGTTTTTTTTATGGATAATACTTATGAAATAATAGTAACTGAATTCGTTAGATACAAAAAAAATATTATGGTCATTCTACCACTAGACCTATAATCTAAAAAAAGTTTTACTTTTTTAGTTGAAAAAAAAGACAAAATAGTGAAAATGCTTACTTTGATTAAATTTATAATGTCAAATAAAAAAAAATAGTAATAGTTTATATTAAAAATTTGCAATTTTGACTATCTAAAGAATAGTATATTATATTTTTTGTAATTTGCTCTAATCTTATTATTCGCAATCTATAAAATATTTATATATAATAATACATAAAATTAAGTTTGGTAATGAGGACATTTTTTTTATTTTTTAAAGCCTATTTTTAAATCGATATCACAAAAAAATATTATTTTGAGATTATGGATTTTGAATTAATAATCTTAAAATAATACAAAAGTAAAAAAGAAACATTAATATTTCAAATTATTACTTATAACAACATAAACAATTATTATAATAAAATTCATGAGATCAGGAATCTGCAACAAACAAATAATTCAAAAATTACTCTTGTTTCAAAAATTTTGTGGAAATGTAAACAATTGAGATACTTTGATAAGAAAGGGGCTATTAAAAATATCAGAAAATCAAGTTGCACAAAAAATAAATGCAATGAAAATACGAGAAACATACAGATTTTCTACATTAAACTTATACAGACCCTCGTCCTATTTCCTTTCCTCCATTCTTACTATCATTTGTCCCTCGTAAAATGCAATAACAAAAAAAGTAGTGCACCCAAATCGGAGTGTATTACTTGGACGTAAAAATGCATTCTTCAGAGAAATACCCTTATTGTTAGTTCAAAACAGATTTACCGACAAATGCAAAAGGCAGCACGAAAAAATTTCAGATAAATTCACAATAAAATTTTGTAACCAATTAACCGATCTTTATCGAATTTTTTTAGCTATAAAACTTAATTTTGTTCTGCAAAAAATGTCATTGATTGTGTGGAAATTTGGAAATACCATCGGATATAATATAATTGTAAGTGCATATAAAATACTGACTTTTCATATGATTCCAAACTGAGGTGAATTTATTGATATGATAATTGCAATGAAAAGCATTTTTTTGACGAAAATAATTAATCTTGTGTGATGGTTTTTTTATGATTTTAATTTGTGACAATGATACGATTTAGGGGTTTATTGAAAAAACAAACTATCATTGTTTTCGAACAAAGGGGGATTCTTCGGTTATATTAATAATTATAAGCGTTGAAGAATTAATAAGTAATCTATAATCTATATTTATAAAACTTTCATCGTCATAGTCAAATAGAGCAGGTTTCGGCAAACTCCGATCTGCGGGCCAAATCCGGTCCGCGAGTTAATATTGTTTTTACATGAAAAAATTAAATTAATTAAAAAAAATATATAAACTTTCATCCTCAAAAACATCACAATAGATATATTTTCAGAACTTCTTGTTAAATTACAGCTACAAAATTGTTTTTCGGGTCTTGATATAAATGCAAAAAAAGTATTTCCATATTTTCAAATCTATTTAATTGTACAATTGAGGAGTTTCTGTTACACCCTCAATTGGAAGTGATCGTATTCCAAAATAATTTTACGTTTTTAATTTTTTTAAAGATAATTCTATTAGTTTTCTGATCTAGTTCGGATTTGGTTATTAGCGTAACCTCAGACATAAATTAATAATCTATTTATTTATCTATATTAATAAAAATTAATCGTGGCAGATACTTTGTCTGGACTAATCTCGAAACCGCTTGACATTGTGTATCTATTTTTTTCTTTTGTTCGCTTTAACTAAGGGATGGTTTATGAAGAAAAAAAAATAGGGGAATTCCTAAAGAAAAGCTAAAAAATGACGAAAAATGAAAAATTACGGTACACTCCGCAATCCACCAGACAGTCATGTTATGAAGATTGCATATAATCAAGGGCATTTTGTTTTCAATGTGTTTTTGAAATAAAAAATAATTAATATAACAACAATGCAACAATTTTGAACGCATCAGTACGCCAGTGTGTGCAGAACGCGTGTTCACAACGGTAATCGGGAACCTGAGCAACGCCGGGAACTACCACTAGTAAATAATAATTAATCGAACGAACTAATTTCTATTGACTATTAAAGTTAAGCGAAATACAACAAAGCCAATAGATGGATGAAACCGCCGATCTAAAAAATAACTACACCGTAAGACTTCGACACATACAACGACACCGATCGCACATTTCCATTAAAAAAAAAAACGAATAAACACCGCGAGCCGCCAGTGCCTCACACGCACACAGCCTCCGCAACCATCTCACGGCGAAAACAGAAACCGAAAAACGCATTCGGAAAGGTGGTCGGTACCCCAATTACAAAAGGTGCGCAAGGGCGCAACACAATGCCGAGCGAGCGCATCGCAACACAAAACAAATAAGATATACATCACGGCATTGACGCAATGAGTTACAGTCGGAAGAAACCCAGAAGATCGAGAATGCGTGATCTATGGGCGCAAACATGCATAGAAATCCACGGTCACAATGCGGCCATAATTCATAATGGCGAATGTGTAGTAATGGAGGAGGGACGGGGTGCGCTTCTGCGTTGCGGATTTCGGATGGTGGAGAGGAGCGGGGCTGTTGTTGGATGGGTTTTATGGCGAGGCTAATACGCAGGAGCGGTTGGCGGTTGACATTTATCGGTTTGGGAGTGTCGGTCACTTGTTGGAATGGAGTTTTGAGGTACGGTGTTACTGTGGTGGGATGCGATCGTAAAATGCTAATGACGATCGGGAAATCGATGTTGTATGGTTGTTGGAATTTATTAAGGAAGTAGTTAATAATTTTCGAACATGGAGTAATAAACTTGAAACATTTCGCACTTCAATAAAAAAAACAATGTGTATTGAAAACATAAAATGAACTTTCTCTACTATTTTACAAAATATAACGGAAAATATTAACAAAAATTATCGCATTAATCAGGAAAATATCTCTAATAATCATACACTCTCAAGTATTATACATAGCCAGCTCGTAGGGTAGCGATAAATTGCAGGGACTATAAATCGCAATGATGATTGGTATGCTAGAGTAAGATTCCGTTTTCAACATCTATTTGGTATTTAACCATTCGATAAAAAGATGAGATTTAAATCTCTCGTTAATGAGACGATTCCGAAAAATAGTTCCAAATATAAGCCCTATCTATCGATCGCCATGCAAATTATAATGTAATGTGCCGGCGTTGCGATTGATTGTGACAATAATTACATTCAATCCTCCTCTCTCTTTCCTATGTAATCCTATCATCTAATTGAAAGTTGATGTTTCAAATTGTAATTGCTGCTATAAGTAAGATGGTAACCTCCTCAAAGCACTCCTCGGGTATCGAAAAATATCCGCCAATACAACCAACACAGGTTAAAACCTGGACACGAAAAAAAAACTCTCAAATACAAGCTGATCAAAAATAAATTAGAAAAACATCGCACGAAAGAAGCGCAAGTGCACTCAAGCTCAACCTGCTTTTCGCTAAACGGTTGCCAAGGAGCTTAATAACTACATAAAAAGCTGTCATTATTCGCATTGTCCGCATTTTTTGTATTATTATTTATTTCGGCATTTATCGAAGACAACGCGCGCCGTTTATCGACGTACCCTATCCAGGGTTCAAAACCCATTTATGAACCCAAATTATGGGTTGCATTACGTTGGAGAAAAAATTTTAAGGAGCACTTCGCGGTTTATAAGCGCGTACATAATGCCCGATACACGTACGTACGCCCTTCGGCAAAAATGTTAAATTAAACAAGAATAAAACGATCTAACGTCGTCGGGGGGAGCAAAATACTCCGGAGGGATGCAATAAAGCAATGCAATTTCATATTTTTACACATAAACAAGGGTCGTAGATTTGACCGGAATCGACTGCGAATAACGAAGTCTTTACCGACACACCGAAGAACACTTAACCGACCGCAGACGCTAAAGTAGCGTCCTCCGATTCTTTTGTCGTCAATGTCGCGTCCTCAAATACTTCCGACTTTGCTCGTCAATATACGGCTACGCTTCCTTAATACTTCGAAATTTCGACAAAAAATGGTGATCATTTTAAAACTTCGTATTTTTTTTTATATTAGCTTTTGTAAAATGATCTGATCCATGTGTTTATTTAGCGTAACTTATTAGACCTAAGATAAAAT